>JAXGGA010007892.1:0-59904 GCA_038373865.1 Uloborus plumipes
CTATATTTATGTTCGTAAAAGAGTCATATATTCTCTCGCCGACTCCACAGCCCAGTTGATATACTGCGTGTTTTTGTACGTACTACAAATCAAAATGCAACAATGTTTTTTCACTCTCTAGTGTGTATTTCGGGGACGAAGGCCAATTTTCCTTATTGTCTCGTTTTTTTCTCTTCTTCTTACACGAAAATTTTTGCGTTAGAAAATTTTCAGTATTTGGTTTTTGTTCATATAAACACTTTTACAGGCGTTATATCATGACACTTTGCCCACCTAATAATTAAAAAAAAAAAATTAAATGACAAAAAAAATAAAAAAATCTTCAATTTGTCATTTGGGGGGGGGAGGGGTGACAAATTGAGCTTTGCCCCGGGTACCATCAGACCTTGCTACGCCACTGTTCCAATCCGCATGACTTTGTAAGTATAATAAAATCATGACATCTGAATCTGTACTTTAGACTATTTTTTAAAACTGTGAAAAGTAAAAAAATGAGTGTTTTGTTGCAACAAAATTATTTATAACTCTCCAAACACGGTCTCAAACTTCTGGCAACTCAGAAACTGTTGTAAAGTTTAAATTCAACGTTGTTTCCACCATTCATTTAATATAATTATGCAGTCAAAACAATGAAAAATGTGTGTTTAAACTGAAAATAATAAAAAGAAACATTATTTACCAGTATGTCAGTATTTTTGAATGGTTTCCTTAGATTCTCAAGCTATTTCTCGATTTATAGTCTTTTAAAATTATTTCAATTTTATTAATGGAGTTAAAATTACACCGTTTTAGCCGTAACTTCACACGAACTGAAAAAGTTTTTCAATAAATCTTCTTTTTGACGTAAAAAATGTTTCAGAATTGTTTAAATACTTAGTTCTTTATTTCTATCCAAAATCTCTGCATTGCTCTAAAGTGTTGGTTATGTGTCTTCTTGACATTTGTTAATTTTTGCTCGCTCATTTTTACTATCTGTATTTGTATCTGACATGTATGTTTACACATTAAATGTGGAGAAAATGGAATTATATATTTTTTAAAACTTTATTCCTTTACCTGACTTTGCTATTATGTTTGATATTAATTTTGACGAACTTAGCTTTATTTTACAAGTGAATTTCGATTGCTCTCCAAACCCTGCGGGTGTCATATAATGTATCGAGACTCTGAATGTCCTTTCCTTTTATAGTAAAAGACTTGTTAGCTTCGTAAGTATTTTTTTAAAATTACTATAAATCAAATACATCACTAAAATCTGAAGTCGTTCTACAAAATTTAAGACAAAAGTCACGTTTGTATTTACAGATATAAAAGTAATACTTAACACTATAATTAAATACTAAAGACTAAACTATATTACAGCGTGAACCCTTTATGTGCAGGAAACTTAGAAAATTGGTCTACCACAAAAAGCATAACTCATGCTGCAAATAATGATAGGTTCAAGACTAAAAAAATATCCATTTGGATCTGATTTACCTAGGTATGCGAGAGGCTAGTTACAGTTACAGATCTTAAGGTCTCCGAACCGAATTTTTCGCTGGAAACTGGCTTTTGAATCCGTTACCATGACAGCCTGCCGAATCGTAGGCTTGCGTCACAGTTCTAGAATGCGAGTGTCAGATGGAAGGTCCAAAACTAGAAGGTCCACGAACAGATCTACGTCCAAAAGTTCCGCGGGATAGAAGGTCCACGAGACAGAAAGTCCGCCAGACAGAAGGTCCAATGGCCATAAGGTCCAAGGAGCATAATGTCTGACAGTCAAAAGGTTCAGGGCCGTGGTGGCCCGATCGGTAAGGCATCAGACTCGTGTCCGGAGGGACCCGGGTTCGAAACCCAGCCGATCAAAGATCCACCGCCTTGATTAATGGTGGCTGGGAGGCGTTAAAAATGTCGTGGTCACAAAGTCCTCCAAGTGAAACGATACCTCTGGGGGTGCTGGGCCCTAGGGTTTGCTCGACCCTAGGTTCTGGTTCAAAATTAAGAACAGAGCGCTCTTCAGGGCCCTATCCCGGTTAAACCACGAAGCTGTGGTAGGTACGGGGGACCCTGGAGAGTGTGAAGTGAAGCCAAAAGGTTCACGAACAGATGGTTCACATTTTTGGACAGTGATGGCATAAGGTCCGGATTGGAAGTTTATTTCCGAAACTTCTTGAGCTAATTTAAATATTAGCCATAGAACAGAAGGTTATGTTGAAACATTATTCTTAATGTCGTTATATTATTCCGTCTTACTCAGTCCTTATGGGGGGGGGGGTGTTTCTCATTCTGAATGATAATGCTCATGAATAGAGCATTAATTAAAACGCTAATGAATGTAATTGTCTCTATTATTTTAAAACACAATAAAATAATAGTTATTTTATTGTTTGTTTTTCGTATTGGATGGTTATAATCTATTTAATTAGCTTATAATCCCCCCCCCCTTTCTTTTCTTTCTGCTTCCCTTGTACAACATGTTTCTGAGAGTCTAAATGCTAATTTTAGCCGACCCCTTATCTTATGAGTGGAAATAGTTTGTTTCGGGGATGGCGTCGGGTGGTGCAGATAGGGTACTTTGCTTCGAAAACTGGTTGGGTAGGACGAGGCGGTTCGGTTCCTGGGCAGATGGAAGATTTCCTAGTTCCTAGCCTGTTATTCCCCCAGGGCGTGGAGGGCTGGAAGGATGATTAGTTTTGATCATTCTACTTACGGGCATGGTACTGAGCGTCAAACGATTGCGTAACGCCCGGCTTGCGGATGTACGGCTTTTGTGGTTTAAGGAAGTGCGATATTCTAATGGCGAAAAATTTTTTACTGAATCAAACGCTTATTTTTTTCCTTTTCTCTTGTCATGAATCTTTTGTGCGATTTATTGGAGATTAATTTATTTGATTATATTTATGTACTTATTTATTTATTTATTTATTTATTATTTTTTTTTTTTTGACAAAAGTTTGCGGAAAATGAAGATGTCGGAAAGTCAGTTTTTTTGCGATGGAATACGCTATGAAATATTTATAAATGTAGCAATGAGTTACATATTTATGTGAGAACTTTAAAAATTTTACTTTCGGTTAAAAGAAATTATCCTTGAAATATTTTTAAATTACTAAACATAATTCTTATGCCATAAATTGCCATTTTAGTATTTCTTTTCTGTATCTGTCGGTCTTTTATTCTTTTTAAATATATATTAATTGAAAATTTTTGCTTTAAAATTCTGTCACTTTTGCTAGATACAAAGAAAGCAAAAAGATTATTTTAAAAATATTTAGTCATTAAATGCAAACGATTTCACTGATTTTCCTTTTCTTTCTTTTTTTAAACAGTTAAAATCGCGTATTACAGTCACTTTGACGTTGGTTTTTGTTCACTTAGTAATTGATTTGTAGATAGCGACTCACCTCACATGTTCGATTATCATTTATAAATAATTTAACTGGAAATTACCTACTGTTTTCACTATATTATAATATTACAGTAAATAGCTTAACATGCTTAATTTAAAAATTTTCAAATTAAGGTGAATTCATTAGAATCATGTATAAATGCAGTCTTCTTTACTTGACTTATTATTCAGTGTTTATATTAAATGAAAAATTTAATAAATTTAATTTTGAAACTGTTTATTTTAAAAGAATAAAATTAAAACTAAGCTTTTTCTTTGAAGTAACAAATGAAATCGAAACTTAATATCTTTCATCAAAAGAAGACGTGAAAGTAATGGGCACCCTCTTTATATTTTTCTTTATAAGAAATAAATGATGAAAATTCAGCTTCAATTAAACTTTTGTTAACTCTCAGGATGATTTATAATATTGGATAATTGTCAATAACCTTGATCAATCTCTACAAAACAGGTAAAGTTTGTCAACAGAATAATAAATTAAACAAAAAGTCAAATTTTATACCTATAAATAAAATGTGACTTTCAAAGAAATTCCTTCCTGTGTGTGGTCGATGTTAAAAACTGACTGTTTTTAAAAAAGTAACAACAAGTCTTAAAAATAAAATATTTTATGTGATGTTGCATATGTATTTGCATTGTGGCGTTTTTGGGTAGTCACATTTTGAGACCAAAAATTTTGTCGCTTAGATTAGCAAACCTCCGTGTCAAATTTACCGCTTTTTTCTTCTTTTTTATTTGATCACATCGAAGCTAAGTTGAAAAGTAATTTTCAACTGAAACTAATTTTGTCTTTAAAACGTAGTTTTCTTTCGTATATTTTTCAAATATGCTATCCACAATGTGTAGCATGCAGCAGTGCATGTTAGCAGTGTGCTCATTTGAGTCATTAAAAATGACGCTTAAATTGCTTGTTTTGACACCTAGTAGGTTTTATCATGGTGCAGCAATTTAACCCTTCACTGCACGATTTTTTATATTTTCATGAAAAATATCATTTGTTACCTTTTAAATAGCCCTGAGTTCAGGAAAAATGAAGAAAAAAATTAATTTTAAAAATGTGCACCAAAAATGATGTTTTAATTGTTTGTTCTATATATGGCACAAAGCACATAGCATATGCTTTGTATACCGATAAGTGTAATAATCTACAATGTGTTTTGTGCCATAAGTGGTATAAACAAATTTTCCACTAAGTGTATTTAAACATTTTTAGAACAAAGGAAATAATGACTAAGCACACTTCTCACGGAAATGCAGCAACTCTTTCTTCCAAAAGCAAGAACTGTAATACCTAGACTAGTGCAACTAACTAGTGCATAAAAATCACACTAAACTGTTATAGCAATGTTCTAGAAGGGGCACAAAGCTCAGTTTAACTGCATTTAAAAATCATAGGAATATATGAGGGTTTATTTGGTTTGTGCCAGATCTGGCACACCGTGCAGTGAAGGGTTAAATTCCAATTACTAACATTGGTTTCAACAACATTTGAAATGTTTAAAGAAAACCACATTTTACTAGCTTTTAGCAACAAAAGTTGTTCACATAATTTTCTAAATGTAATTTATTTATTTTTTTATATATAAGGACATTTAAGTTTTGTAGAATGTGCTGTTAATTATTGAACCCTTTCTGGTTCCGATCACTTGTACTGCACACAATCGTTTTAAAGAAATATAATTTGTTTCGCCGCAAAAAGCTTAAAACAGTCATCGCTGACAGGCTATTGGATTTACCCTTTGATGAATCCAATCTCCATTGTTAATTTAAAACTTAAACTAATTGTCAACGGAAGGGGGAAAAAACTCCGCAATGATAGTACAGCTACAAATAATTTTTGTGTATGAAAGACTGAAATTACAGCCATTAGACGTCACTGGTTTTGTTTATTTAAGGAGCCCTTTTTTGAGCGTTGGTTTTTCAAAAATTAATTAAATATCCAGCATTGTGTTTAAAATTCGAAGATGGTGAATTTTTGTGTTTTGAAAGTCTCATTTAGTTTTTTTTTTTTTTTTTTTTTTTTTTTTTTAATTGTGCCAGCCAGGCTGGTAATTTGGGGTGCGCTGCTTCACTTTTCCTACTGTACCGTAATTTGATGTGAAGTCAGACTTCCACAGTACACGCATGCCATAGGTACCCGTTTACAGGGTAGGCAACCTTTCACCACAACACATTCACACACAAAAAAAGGGCAAGGACAGGAGAGAGAAAGCACATCCATGCCCCAGCCGGGTCTCGGACCCGGGGCCACATCACCCGTGGCAGACTGCTCTAACCACTAAACAAAGTGGCCGGCTCATCTAGTAATCAGAGTACCAATAATTAATTCGTTAAAACTTCCTTATTGTTAACTGAATGTACAAAACATAAATTATAATATTCCTTGGCCTTATTTGAACGAATCACACCTCATGATTTAGCGTGGCCGAGGATTTTTTTTCCATCTCTAATAAGTAGATTTTAACTATCTCTAATAATTACATATTCTATAAAAGCGATAAAATTTACAAATGCAGAGAAGTCGTGTGATCAGGGACGTCATTTCAAGTTTTTCCAGGGGGGGGGGGACAAAGGGTCCAAACACAATGCAGTTTCATCGGAAAACATAAAAAACCACGCCCACTTATGTGTAAATACATTGATTTCTCAAAGTCGGGGGGAGGCAATTGACCCCCCTAAATGACGGGCTTGCGTGTGATAAAAATGAGAGATTGGAAAGTGCCCTATAAATGGAAAAAAAATCTTGTTAATTCATACACACATACCCCCCCCACACACACAAAGAAAAGAAAGAAATAAAGAAAGAAATGCAATAAACTAAACTTAAGGACACACTATAAAATGTTAAAAATTTTATTGAAACAAATCTTTGCTGGTTGAATATTTAATGAACAATCCGAAATCAGTTTTAAAGCAGGCAGAGGGTTTCACATCTTACATAATAAAAACATAAATATATAATACATAAATACATAAATATACAGGGTGTCCACTCCTATCGTGGACCAATAGCTAATTTCTTAACCGTTAGAGATAAGCATATAGTTCATTTAGGAAAAAATCTCTAAATTACGGAAGGAATTTTGGGTCTATTCAATGTTTTTCAAAAAATCAAATTTTGAAAGAGTTACGAAATTTAGATTTTTATACAGCCCCCCAGTCCTATCAATCATACTTAGTAAAACATTCTTGACACTAACGTTTAAAACTAAAAAAAAATCACTGTTCTACTACAAAAATTGACCGAGTTATGACGTTTTGAAAAATCAAGATTTTGAAGGATTTCGCATACGGTCCCTTAAGCGATCTCTCGATGACGTCATGAAATAATGCAAAATCTTGATTTTTCAAAACGTCATAACTCGGTCAATTTTTGTGGTAGAAGAGTGATTTTTTTTTTAGTTTTAAACGTTACAGTGTCAAGAATGTTTTACTAAGTATGATTGATAGGACTGGGGGGCTGTATAAAAATTTAAATTTCGTAACTCTTTCAAAATTTGATTTTTTGAAAAACATTGAACAGACCCAAAATTCCTTTCGTAATTTAGAGATTTTTTCCTAAATGAACTATATACTTTTCTCTAACGGTTAAGAAATTAGCTATTGGTCCACGATTGGAGTGGACACCCTGTATAATATAACTAGCTGCGTGGCCCGGCGTTGCACGGGCTGTAATGTAGTGAAGGCAGTTTGAGAAAACTACTCGCCACCAAGGCGGCTCGCCTTTAAAGTAATGAGAAAAGTTTAAACAGTTTACTCGCCGTCAAGGCGGCTCGCCTTTACAGTAGCGAGGAAAGTTTCAATAAACTACTCGCCGCCAAGGCGGCTCGCCTTTAAAGTACCAAGGAAAAGTTTAATAAACTACTCCCCGCTAAAGCGGCTCGCTAAAAAGCTTTCCTGCATCAAAGAATCAATCGAATTATTTGCACATGCTTCCTCAAAAATAAAGACGATGTCAAGTAGCGCATACTTAGCACTCTCCCTAAATAACAAATAAAATTCCTTTCCAAAAACAATTATTTCCAAACTGCTTTCTTCCTGTAAAATTAATTGCAAAATTCTAAACGAAAAAGTTCTTTTAATATTTGGATCGCAGCCAAAAAAAGTCCCTTCTAAAAACAGCAATTGCAATTTTATTTAAAAACACATTTTCAAAATGGTACCAGAGAAAAAATATGTCATTAATAATTAGAATAAAAACAATTGTTAGAACTTTGTTATAACACGTATTCAAAATGACAATGGAAAAAAATAACACTCTTTCATTTTAAAAAGTTCAATTTAATTAACGTTTTAATTTAAAATCGCAACGGAAAGAAATAAATATCTTGGAATTTTAAATAGTTCAATAATTTAATTAACGTTTTAATTCAAAATGGCAACGGTAGGAAATAAATATCTTGGAATTTTAAACAGTTCAATAATTTAATTAACGTTTTTATTCAAATGGCAACGGTAAGAAATAAATGTCTTGGACGTTTAATCATTTTTTAGGCTTAATCGCTTTAAACTTGACTACTTATTAATTGATATCTTCGCTAATTAAAATCGTATAATCATATAGATTGAAACTAATGAAGCCTGAAAAATTACCTATCTATGGGTACCTGGTTCGACTTTCAGTTCATTGGCGTTCAGGAGAAATAAGCGTGACATAGAAAGATAGAAAGATAGTTAGATACTCAATTTTTAATATAAGTAGATAATCACAAAAGATTGAAAATATACACACGAAATTAAAAATTTGATTCGTACAAAAATATATAAATATACATAGCTGTGAAACAAAACTGAACATAAATTTTAAATAGCGGCTTGGTTAATGTTTTGGTGAATAAAATAGAAGAGCACAAACACCCCACACAAAATAAAACATTGGTATAATTTACTCTTGTACTGAAAGAGACTTAAATATTTGCAGGATAGCAACATACACTAAGCTTATTCTTAATATGTAAACATTTTCTTAAATCAAACAGCAGTGGCGTACCCAGAAATTAATTTTGGGCGGTGCGTATTGTCATTGCAAAAAAAAAAAAAAAAAAAGATTTTTTAAGCTTTGAATTACCATTTGGAAAATACTGAAACATGTTACACTAGTCATATCTAATGTAGGGAAATGTGGGGCAAAGTGAAATAGTGTGAAGAAAATATCCAGCCTTTAAATTTTAAGTAAACGCAAGAGGGCGCTCATCTGGACTTTTTATGTAAATTACCTCTGTTACTGCTATCGTATATAAGGGTAAAAAACCCTAAACATAGTGCCAAATAAAAGTTTATGTGTTTTAGATAGTCATCGTTTTCTGTTTAAAATAGTTAAGATAGCTGACCGATTTAAAAATGAACGCATCGGAAATTTGTTCTGAAAATAATTGTACATAAAGATTGAACAATGTATTTTGTATGACAACTTGCATTGAAATATTTTTAATTTTTGGCAGTTTTTTTGCGCCTTCAAAAAAGCTAGAAAGTTTCCACTGTAAAAAAAAAAAAATGGGGCCAGTGAAAAATGCAATATTTTTACTGGGAGAAATTTTCTATTTTATGATTAGCAGTAATTTTCATCAAATGGATGTGTAAATAAATGAATAAACGACTTATTAATGAAAAATAAACGAACAAATAAATGAACAAATTAATGAACTCATTAATTTATGAGAAAAAGAGATGAGTGAATAAGCAGGGTAAATGAGTGAGGGTATCTTTAAATTATTAAGACAACTCGACAACTCTAAGTTAACTCGATGCATCAAGTATACATTAGGGTGAGTTCTGGTAAGTGCGTACCCTTTTTTTCAAAGTTCATGTTCTCAAGGATGCTGCTCTGTTGAAAAATCTTGCACACTCACAATTTTTTTTTAGTTTTCTTTCCAGATCCTTTACTAAGATTTTCAAGCATATAATATGTCAAATAAACCATAAGCATAGGTTTTGTGACCTGGTTTATGACACCTATTCTTAGGTACGCACTTTCCCTACCTAGCGGGGTAAGTGCGTCCACCTTAAATTATGTGAATATGAATAGGAAAAAACTTCTGGCACATATTAAATATGTTAGGTAGTTGCCTTGGCATAATTCCTAATACTAGAGATCAGCACTTGCTTGCATGGATGAAACGCAATCAGTGATATCCCACGTGTCTTAAAAACAATCGTGATTTGAAGATTGAGAGTGTTGTATTTGTGATTCTTCCTCTGTCCTTTTAATAAGACCAAGTGAACAAATTTAAGTTGTTTTTATTTAGTAATAATCACTTATAGTCTAAATAGTTTATTTTAGTTTAATACATTAATCAGTCTGTGTTTAAGCCAGGGTTCGCTCTTACCCCTTCTTAAATGTAAGATGAGACATGTGCGTCAAATAGCGTTGTTGTAAGTGCGTACCTCTGTGATTTTCTTTACTTCTATTTATATAGTAGATCGTTAGGTGACATGAGAGAACAATTCGTTTTTTTCCGAATAAATACGGTTTTAAAATATTTTTCTTATTAGAATTAGCAGCAGTAAGAGAAACACAAAATAAAGAGCTAAAAGAAAATAATTGATCATGATATGATACTTGTACTTTTTTTTTTCTTGTACATAGAAATAGTTTTTCACAAGGTGTTCTTAATTTTCTTAAATATAATTTAATTACTACTCCACCTTCGTTTCTTGAATCAGTTGGTTCCTCATTTAGTGTTTCACTTAATTTCATTGCTTCATTTGTCATTCTGGTTTAAATTAAGTATAGCTTATGATCGCTATTTTCAACAAAAAATTTACTAACTGATATCTAAAAGCCAATATATTTCAGAGGTAATGAATCAAAATGAAATCTTATGCCGCAATCAATGTAAATATAAATACTTGATGGAAATGACGTAGGATTTATAATCGGCTTATAAAAGAGTTATAGGCAAAATTAAAGGTGAATTACGAGAGTCGGATTTTCCACGTAACGGTACACACTTGCCTCATCATAATGGTACTCACTTGCTCCGCATAATAGTACACATATGCCTCATGATAGTGGTACGCACTTACCCCATCATAATGGTACGCACTTACCCCCACCTTATTTTAAAGAAAGGGAAAGTGCGTACCGTCATATAAACAAATTTTATTCAGAGTATTTGATTAAAATACCCCATGTTTGTTATTAGTAGCTATTACTCAAAAGAAACAACTTGCATTTCTTGACTTCAACTGCTTGGTATGACTACAAGAGAAAGTGAAACAAAACCTTCTCAATCTTTACTTTGGAGTTTTTTTGAAGACATTTAAGTTGTCTCTGATTGTGTTTCGTCTATTGAATCCAGGCCTGAATTCTACCAATTGAAATTATCATTAGACAGTTATCTAACATAGTCGATGTGTTACAGAAGCAATTTCAACCCAGTGTTCATATAATTCCCAGTGGACGCACTTACCCCGTGGACGCACTTACCAGAACTCACCCTATTTAAAAACTTGTAAATAATTTTTCATACCGGCTATGACTAAAATTATTGATTTATACGTAAGCTGAGACTCTCAACAATAACGCAATATGTAACATACATTTAAAAAGTTCAATTTTATTATAGGAAATATAAAAGTACAATTTACGTTTTTAAGTTCAAAAACTGATATTCATTCACTTTTACTGTAAAATGTATGCATAATTTTAATGATAATTTTAAAGAGTATTTTTACTTTCCTCGATTCTTGAACCTATTAAATTATTTTTTGTTGAAATTTTAAAAATGAAAATCAACATTTATCAAACTCGCGGAAGAAAACTTTTTTTTTCTTTAAATTGAGGGTGGGTAAAGAAAAATTTAGGTTTAGGATGCAGAAACAGGTCATACATACAACGCACATGAAAATGTTTAGGAAATTTTAACTCAAACACTTTTTGATATCATGCGTGCGAAATGAAAAATGGCTCTGGGAAAAAAAGGTTTAGGTAGCTTTTATGAATGTTAAAAAAAATAAGGTATCAAATTGTTTAGAGTTCAGTTATGCATAACCTACGTACTTTCCAGGAAATCAAAATAATTTCTTTCGAAGAAATCCTAGACCCCTAAATCATTAATTTAATAGAAAAGATGGTTGTAGTTTGAGCCTTTTTTATTTTTTGTACATTACTGTCATTTTAGGACTTGCCAATAATACAATGCTGAAAAGCAAGAGAGAAGAAATAAGAAAGCAGGGGAAATTTTTGTCAAATTGAGCCAAAAGAATGCTAGAGTAAAATTGATAATTTTGATGTTTTGTTAGCCATAAATTGTTGACAAAATAAAAGACTAACATTATTAATAATTAAATATTTAACATTTATATTTTTGAGTTAACGGTTTTTTAAAAGCAATTTAAAATATTTTTTGTGCCACCGCTTCAAAGAAAGTTACACAATTTTTAACCGACTTCGAAAAAGGAGGAGGTTCTCAATTCAAAGCGTATACTTTTTTTTTTTTTTGTTTGTTCGCACATAACATCTGATCTACTGAACCGATTTGGACAATTTTTTTTTAATCGATAGGAGATGGTGTAACTTAGGTACCATGTACTCATATGACGATATTTGTTCACTAGAAAAAAAGTTATGATCGAAAAACTAACATTTCATGTCATTTAAAGCAATATCTGCTATCGTAAATCCTTACTTCAATGAGCGACTCGATGATCAAGTGGTTATGCTCGTCAGGTTGAAGTTCCTGATGGAATGAGATCGAGTCCAGGTCTGCAAGGATTTTTTCGAATAGCTGCATGTTTTTTTTTTAATGATTTTAATGATTGTAATGTCCTTATGCAGGTACATCCTCCCATGGTGTGCCCCATATTTTTTATGGTACAAAATGACAGTTTTGGTCGGATCTTTGTTAAAATTGGCAATGGGGTCCTTCGAGGCTGTAGAATTTTCTTATGGACGTTTGCGCCATTTTTGGGGGCTTTGAATCGATTGTGGCAATAAATGGTTTTTGATTTGCGGCACCTGTATTATTTTTTCAAAAACTATATACACAATCAATTATATTATGTTAATTTTCGTATCTTTATAAAATTCTGTATTTTATACCTTGCATTTACGTCAAATTCAAGGTAAAATTAAAAGTCAAAAATTCTGAAGATGATAAATATATGTTAAAAATTAAAGTAACTATTTTTTTGTGATTTTAATATTGGTTGTGACCAAAAAACATCATTACAAACAAATAAAATGTATCAAACACCATGAGTGTTGAGTTATTGGGAAAAATCTGCAGAGTAATGTTTTTTTGCACTGCGAGGAAGGTGGGTATGAACGATCATTAAAGTGACACACATTTTTAAAAAATAAGATTTTGAGTTGTGGTGTTTGAAAAAAGCTAGAGTCCACTTTAGTTGAAAATTATTTTCCATGAAAAGCAAAAACTTGCACCAATTTTCCAAGTCTTACTCTAACTCCTTCTCCATAATTCAAATTACTTACTTTTACTTTCAATTTTTAACAGACTTCAAAAAAGGAGGAGGTTCTCAATTTAAAGCGTATGTTTTTTTGTCTGTTTGTTCGCATATAACATCTGATCTACTGAACCGATTTGGACGATTTTTTTTAAATCGATAAGAGATGGTTAACTTAGGTACCATGTATTCATATGACGATATTTGTTCACTAGAAAAAAAGTTATGATCGAAAAACTAAAATTTCATGTTATATAAAAACAATATGTGCTGTCGTAAATCCTTATTTCAATGAGCGACCGATGGTCAAGTGATTAAAAGCGTCGGGTTGAAGTTCCTGATGGAATGAGATCGAGTCCAGGTCAGCAAGTTTTTTGAACAGCTGCATGGTTTTTTAACTATATTTTGATTATTTTAAGTGCATTTACACTTCAACGAATGAAATAAAATATTTTTGGAAAAAAAATAGAACCGACTTCAGTTGGAAATTGCTCTAAAAAGTAAAAAATAATTTTTTTCTTTGAACACCATCGAAACTACTTTTAAACATATGTTTTGAAGTCGGCGAAAAAACAATGTATAGAATCATACGCAACTACAATTCAACTATAAATATAAATTTTAATGGATTCATTTCATTGATTACCACACATTTGTGTAATGGTACAAATATTCTTCTTTTGATTTTCAATGGTTTCTTTGAAAAAATGTTGGCAAAATATGGTTAAATATCATTTTACCTATCGTTTTTGCGCCGACTTCAAAACTTATGTTTAAAAGTAGTTTCGATGGTGTTCAAAGAAAAAATTTATTTTTTACTTTTTAGAGCAATTTCCAACTGAAGTCGGTTCTATTTTTTTTCCAAAAATATTTTTGTTAGTAATGATTTACATATTAAGTAAAACATCACTAAACAATTGTGTAACTTTGTAAGAAGCGGTGGCACAAAAAATATTTTAAATTGCATTTAAAAAACCGTAAAGACAAAAGTATAAATGTTAAGTATTAAATTATTAATAATATTAGTTTTTTATTTTTTCAACAATTTATATCTAACAAAACATTTTTCACATTTTTAAACTTTTCTTCCATATTTAATTATGAGTTTTTTTATTTTTTTTGGAATTGATTGTCTTAGAAAATCTCCTGCTTTCTCTAACAATTCTAATCTCCCTAACGCACCTGCATTAAAATCTATGACGCAAGACAATAGTCTTTGCTGCAGGTAAGTACATCTTTTTTTTTTTTTTTTTTTTGTCGCCTTTTGGTGGCCGTCCTGCGTTGTATTGTGCAGTCCGAAAAACATCCATCCGTTCTTCAGCTTGGATTACTTCCAGCAACTTCCAAACGGATGGATGTTTGCCACTTGCAAGCTTATTTAAACGGTTATTGAACCCCTCCGTTAATTTATATTAGTGCGGTTCCCGCAGTTTAATGTGGAGTTATGAACACTCCACATTGATGGTGGAAACAACAGCGGGGATTTACGGAGGATAGTTTTTCCTCCATTTGGGGGCCGGGGAAGTTTTCTTGAACCTCCCCGACACATAAGTCTCCTCGAAATACAACAGTAGGGCTATAGAGTTCACGGGGGCCTCTCGCTTGAGGCTCTGAAAGCCAGTCTTAATTTCATGGGCTGTCAAAAATGCCAGAGCCATCAATTTCCCTACAAATGACCGGAACTCCGTGTCCGTTTTGTATTGTCGAGTTAGTCCTAGAGTCTGGACCTTTCGCCAGATACTTTGGCACAAATGAAAGTAGCACAGTTGCATTTCGATACTACTTCCAAAAGTGTTTTTAAAAGCCATCATGGCCAGGCGCGCACCCAGGAGGGGGCTTTGGGGGCTTAAGCTCCCCCTATGAAAAAACTGGACTGAAGGTCTTAGGCATCAACGACATTTAAAATTTTTCCACGGTGTCAGAAAAGATTCAAGTCCTTAATAACTCAATATATACTACGCTTTGAATCCAATTGAAATAACAATACGCACACGTATAACATATACCTTGTCTTTCTTAAAGTCATGGGGAAAGTGGGTAAATTCTCACTTATAAAAGACCGCTCCGTACTCCCCCTCATCTACAATTTCCAAGAAACGAAGGCATTGTTTTCAATTAAATCATTCATTGTACATGTGCAGACGCATGAGGCACGAAAATGGGGCCTCAGCAAAGCATGGAACTTCAAATTACAGAGCGTCTCACCTTCAAAACCAAAATAATTTTAACTTCGAGGATTTGTCATGGAAAATCATGATGTTTCGCTGTGGCGAATTATAGGTTTGAAGGATCGTCATAATGAAATTTTTAAAGCTTATTTTTGTCAAAAACAGAATTCTATAAAACATTTTTCATGTACATTTTTTGAATCTATTTCATAAAAGCCCCCAATGTCCGGGGAGGGGGAGAGCGAGCAATTGCGACATGATTAGCCCGCCACTGATTTTCTGAGAAACATGCTCGAGAAACAAGAAACTAGGTAAAAAGTTAAAACAGATTATAAAGAATATAAAATGGTATTAAAATAAAAGGAAGAACAAAAGAGAGAGAGGAAAAAAAACAGAAAAAAGTGACCGAAGAATATCTTTGCAAAATAAACAAATTAATAATTAATAAAAAAAAAACTTACACAAGCAGACTCAAGCCACAAACTACTGTACTTCTAACCAATGAAGACGGAAGGAAATTAAAAATTTCAGTACAGAAATCCAAAATAGTTAACTGAAAAATCTTTTCCTATTTTCTCCATTTTGATTTGGAATAAAAATATTTTAAAAAAGTAGCTAAGAAAATGGGAGGAAGGGGGTATCCGAACCTAATTCCTCTCTTTTTTCGGCGTTAAAGTTAGAAAGGAATTATAGTTTTAGAGCTTCAAGTCTTGAAAAATTCCGGGAGAAGTCTGAATGTCCTCATCGAAGATCGTCTAATAATTGGTTCTTGGAACATAAATTTCTAAAAATTTCCGGAGGTGAAAAGCGAGCCGCATTCTCGAATATGGCCTACATTTTTGTTTATAAAACTTTAATTTCAGAAAATTATAAAAAAAAAGTCCCCCTCCTCCCACCAAATAATAATGATAAAATGTCTTAAATTTCGTTTCTGGAACTTTATTTATGAAAAACTGCTGGTGCAGAGTACATGAATCCTACCGCTAAGGCAACATATAAATGGACTATAACCACATTTTTAAGACTTCAAATTTTGAAAACTTTTCTTCTGAAAGCCTACGAACTCTTAACATCGGCAACAATGGAATCGCATTTCTCTAAGCTCAGTCTCGGGGAAAATATCCTGTGGAGAATTCCACATTCCATCCATTCCCATAACGTCATCAAAGATGGTCTACAATGACATTTTTAAAACTTCAATTTCAAAAAATGTTCTAGGAAAGATCTCGAAAATCGTTCAAAGTTGAGTTTTGGGATCTTTAATTTTGACAAAAAACACTCAGAGGAGAAAACCGAACCCTATGCCTTTCTCTAACATCATCAAAGATGCTATTGCGTTGTTTAGACATTAATTTTGGAAAATTTCGGGTTGAGAGCGGTCGAGCCCCATTCTTCCTATAAGATTAACTGAGATAGTTATATATTTCGTTTTTGGAATTTCAACATCAAAAAATCGTTAGTGAAAAGTTCCAAAACCCCCATTCATTCTCCTAACATATTCTAAGAGGGCCTACTATGGTGTTTTTTGGATATCAATTTCGAAAATTTACAATGGGAGGGCCCCTGACTCGTGCTCTTCCTAAGATTAACCAATGTCGTCTTAAATTGCGCTTTTCGAAGTTTAATATAGAAACATTCCTAAACCTCACCCCAAACAATTGCAAAAATGGCGTGAAAAAAAACGTTTTTATGGCCTCAAATTCTGAAAAAATATTAGATGAGGGCCGGCAAGTCTCAAATCTCCTTAACATGACCAAAAGTTGTCTAACTTTTGTTTTTTTTTTTTTTTTTGGAATCACTTTTCAGAATTTTCTCCGGGGAGAACCCATGAGCCCCCTATCAGTATGTTTCAATATTCCATTTTATGTCTTTGTTTATAATAGTAATGGTCTTGATTCGTATCATAACGCTAGAGTGCATTAATCACCTCATCTTCACTAAGGTTGGAAGATCCTCATAGTATTTACCATTTATTTTCTTACATAAACACAATTTGATAAATAAGTAAAAAATTCACATAAAATTTAGCAGAAGCAAGAGAGCTTCCAAACAAAAAAGCAAAGCTTTATACTATTATTCCGGAAAAAAGAAATAAAAAGAAAGAAGGGGGGAGAGGGGGGGGGTAATCTATTAAAGTTTAGTATTTTCGCGATTTTAAAATTTTAATCCAATGACCTCTGAATATAAAAGGGGTAGGGGTGCTTGATGTCAGAAATTAGCCCCCCCTTAAGTTAAATCCTGGGTGCGCCCCTGATCATGGCAGAGTACTCGAAGTCCCTGATGACCTTGCAAGGCGAAAGGTTGAATCCTTTTGCAGCGGCTTCTTCCACAAGTATCTGAAAAGAGAATAGAAAAGATCCCTTAAAAACAATTTGATAAGTATTTGAAATTGACTCTAAAATAAATTGATGAAATAAAACTCATTTCAAGAATATTTAATTGTTTTCTTCTTGAAACCAAATGTTTTTATTTAAAGGCAGACTATTTAAACATGAATATATAATATTTGATTAATATAAGCTATCCTGCACAATTTATTTTTCTATAATGAAAAATTGAGTCCCGGTGGGAAATTGAGCTTAATAACCACGCACTCACTGAAAGACTAAGGCAAACAAGACTTCCTTTAGAAATTCTCCAAAATTAGTCTTAAGAGCAAGAATCTGAGAAACTGTCACGCCTAGCATTATGAGGTGATTCATGACCTCTCAGATTTTCTCACAAAAATTACCAAATGTTTATTATCTTATTGAAAGACCAAATCCAGAATGCTTTGCTTTAAAGTTTTGGTTTTTAATTTTTATGGACCCCTAAAGATGAAGGTGCGGCATCAAAAATTAAGCGGATTTTTAAGACATGGAAGTTGCCGTGAGACAAAACTCTAACAAGGAACTGTTAAACTGCAATTTTCTTTTTGTATATGGAATATAGAAGGTTGAAACTTTACAAAATGAATGTTAAATTTGTGGTAAGTTGTTGCTGTAAGGTCAATGAAGGCCCTCAAAACAGGGCATTTTTGACTTTTTTTTAGCGTTTTTGAGGTCCAAAAACAGCTTGTACATTTCAGTTGGCACGGCAAAAGTAGTGTTGTTTGAAAGACCAGTGTCAGCACTTTAAAATAATGTATAAATAACCGAGGAAAGTTCAACGTGCTTTTAGTTGCGTAAGGCCGAAATATGAAAAATGTCATATTTTACCGATAGTCAAACGGTCATAACTTCCTCTGCCAACAACATATTGAAATATTTTTTTTGCCAATGTCATACTCTATTCTTGTCTTAACAGAACAGTTGAGTCTTTGAGGCGAAATGTGAAAAATTTTTAGAAAAAAATAAATTTTTTTGTAAAAAAAAATTTTCACATTTCGCCTCAAAGGACTCAACTGTTCTGTTAAGACAAAGAATAGAGTATGACATTGGCGAAAAAAATATTTCAATATGTTGTTGGCAGAGGAAGTTATGACCGTTTGAATATCGGTAAAATATGACATTTTTCATATTTCGGCCTTACGCAACTAAAAGCACGTTGAACTTTCCTCGGTTATTTATACATTATTTTAAAGTGCTTACACTGGTCTTTCAAACGACACTACTTTTGCCGTGCCAACTAAAATGTACAAGCTGTTTTTGGACCTCAAAAACGCTAAAAAACGTCAAAAATGCCCTGTTTTGAGGGCCTTCACTGACCTTACGGCAACAACTTAGCACAAATTTAACATTCATTTTGTAAAGTTTTAACCTTCTATATTCCATATACAAAAAGAAAATTGGAGTTAAACAGTTCCTGGTAAGAGTTTTGGCTCACAGCAATTTCCATGTCTTGAAAATCCGCTTAATTTTTGATGCCGCACCTTCAACTTTAGGGGTCCATAAAAACTAAACAACTCAACTTTAGAGCAAAACATTCTGGATTTGGTCTTTCAATAAGATAATAAACATTTGGT
Source organism: Uloborus plumipes (assembly GCA_038373865.1). Taxonomy (NCBI): domain Eukaryota; kingdom Metazoa; phylum Arthropoda; class Arachnida; order Araneae; family Uloboridae; genus Uloborus; species Uloborus plumipes. The sequence continues at coordinate 18,911 of JAXGGA010007892.1, forward strand.
AATTTTTTGGAAAAAATCTGAGAGGTCATGAATCACAGGCGTGACACTCTCTCAGATTCTTGCTCTTAAAACATATGGGAAACGAGAGGTTTGACTCACTTTTTACAAAGACATTTTTCTATTTTTTTTCTAAAGTATAGAAAATTTAAACACTGTCGGTTTTTTTTCTTAAGATGTCTGGAAAATTTTACATCGTTATTTTTTATTTAAATTCTGCATTAATTGTTTTAATACTATTTTTTTTTTCTAATTGTCCAAACGGGGTCAAACCCCCTCGAAAGTGGGGAGATTAAAAAGGGAGAGAGAAGACATTAAAAGGGTAAAATGAGTGATGCTGCTAAGATTCTATTACAAAGTACCGGTAATAATAAGGTTTAAAAATGATCAGAAGTTTTTAAATAAATTTAGTTTGAATCTGTGAACATTATTATTTTTAGAAATGCCAGAGCCAAACTTCAGTCTCACCTCTTTCTGTGCCTCTGCTGATCATTGAATGATTGAGTTTAAAACATCTATTTTAAAGGGGTATCTGTGAAATCCTTGATTTGGTAAGATTTATACCACATTTGCCTTTTCTAGATATTTATTTTAATAATTTTTATGCTATAAAATAAAAGTTACATTACTTCAATTAGAATAAAATAAAGAAATGTACTGTCTAAAATTTTTTCGTGCGACCTCCGCAGCATCTGCGCACGCGCCAAGTCTCTTCTGACTGTCTCAAAATAGGGGGGAGGGGGGTAGCAACGAGGAAGTAGTAAGCGAACAAAAGCTGACGGCATCGGGATGTGCGCATCCTAAACCTATCTCCCCTTTTTCAGATGTAATTGTTCGTGGCTGCCAAGCGCACAATATGCAAACAGACAGCAAATAATTGAGGAAAGCGGAGATGGGTTGAACATCTCAGAGAGTTTGCTGACAGATGATAAAATTAACTTTCAGTCCGGTTTAGTTGGACGGAAATAATGCGTCAACAGATAGTGCTTAAAATAAGTATTGAGAGAGCTATTGCATATTAAGAATTAAAAACTTCTTTCATTTGAATTGAAAACATGACTTATAGAAACAAATTAAGTGATATACACCGCCGTGCTAAGCGCAAATATGGTATCCGCTGTCGAGCTCCAACTGAGATAAACCTCTTTAAAGTTTTGCGCCGCCATGTTTTTATTCATATGAAACTTTTTCAGAATTTTTTAAAAAATATTTCCCATTCTCAAATGACCATATAATTTTGTGTTTAGGTAAAATATGTCACAGAGACACCTAATGTCGAAAACTCAATTTTCTTAAAAAGTGCAGATACGACTTTTGTGCTTAGCACGACAGTATACAGCTTACAAAATGTTATACCATCAAATCTAAATGAAGAGATTTGACCGAGTCAAATCTTCCAGAAGTGAAGCGAGTCAATTTTCCCTAAATAGCCATTTTTACAAAACAATTAAAAACCACATAAATATAAGAAGTGAAAGTAAACATGAAGTATGCGGTCTTTTTTTTTTAGTGTATTAATCTGAGTACACAAATAATTCAATTTAATTTTGTTTACATTAATGACGAATAGTTCAGGCAAGATAAAGTTACTTTTATCATGAAAAAAAAGTAACTTTTTCATTCTACTTGATACCATGCTACTACATGATGCTCATCTGTTAAATAATTGCTTATATATGGAAACAAAGAGTGGGTCAAACCTCCGTAGTTTCTCTTTATTTTAAACCATCTTTGGTGACTTTGAACAGTCGAACGACTCTTTCTGGAAAATCATCAACATTAAAATCATAAAACCAAGACTTGATAAAGATAGAAGAAAGACTTTGAGCGATTCTCTTTTCAGAGTCCAATTAAGCTGTAGTAAGGCCTCAGCAGTATTTTCTTCCGAAATTTTTTGCTTCAGGGATAGGGGTGGTTCAGGTTAAAAATTCGGAAAATCATGGTGAGCTGAAAGTTGACAAAAATAGGCTTAAACAGCACTTTGGGGGACTTTTTCCGATAAATTTGCCACCCCCCCCCCTTTGAGAGATTTCTTTCAAATTCCATTCTAATCCGTTGCCTGAAAAAGATAAGAAATTGAAAAACCTTACCAATACGAATATTAAAGCATGGAGATCCGGAGGTCAAATAAACTTCATACAGCTAAATGCAGGGGGGGGGGGGGGGGGCATGTGAGTTTGGTGGCCTTCAATTTTTCCTTCTTCTAACGCATAGCTATATATTGAATTTTGTAGGGAAATAGAGAAAGAGTGGATCCAGCTTCCAGTTTAGAAGAGAATCATTACTAAAATGAAGAGCACACATCGGGTGGATTGTGTTCCATACTATAAGCGTTCACTAATTCTTCCCGAGTATTTTTCGAGATTGATGGTCCAAATTACACTTGTAGACCCTTTTCAACGCCTCCCCCCGTGCTGCGATAGATGTTTCAAAATTCTCCTTTATTTTTGGATTTATTTATTACACATTTACTTGTTTATGTATTTATTATTTTTCCTTTATTTCCCTCCTTTATACTAGTAAGCTCTAAACATGAGTAAGTGCGTTGTGTACTGTATATTGTTAACTAACAAATAATAATCTGGAACACTGAAGGCACACTGGTATCAAAAAAAATAAGGAATGGTTCTTGGCGAAATAAATTCTAAAAGTTAATAACAAAACCTTTACTTTTGATTGTTAGGGACATGTTGATGTTTCTGCTTGGGTCCCCAGTTTAAATCTGTCCCTCTTTTCAATAAGTACCTCATACTTATCCTATTTCTGATGGCAAGCAAAAGTCGCCATGGTAGCCCCCTCTTTTGACAAAATTGAATTTTGTCAAAAGAGGGGGTGACATGAGTACAACTAAAAGTACTCCGATTTTTTTTTTCTTTTTAAATGCAATATTTATTCTATTTGTCATTGTTGAAACTGTAATTAAATTTGAATGTCATAGTATGTAAAAAATTGCTGAGCAAGTGTGTTGATCGTTTAATTGAACAATGAATAGTAGTCGAATTACAGAAGAAAAATCACGCAACAATTTAGCGGCAATATTGTTTGCAGCAATTTAAAATTTAAAAATTAATAATTTCAAATTCTATTACATATTAACTTTGAAAAGCATGCAGTCCATGCATTCATTAGAGCCTGGATCTTTTTTTCGACACTTAAGCCTATTTAAAGCCATCTTACTTAGTTAAGGAAAGGTTTGGGCTCTCTTCAGGAGAGTTCAAAATTTAGGATTTAAAAACGCCATTTCGGTCAAATTTTAAAGATATTAGATGAGGTTGAATTGAGATATTTATAATTTTAGACAACTTTGGGGGGAGGGAGCTTAGGGGTACCCTTAAACTTTGACTTTATGTGAAGGATCAGGTTTCAGGGGTAATTTCCATTGCTCTGCCGCTCTCTTCAATTATTGTCATTCCCCCCCCCCCCCTGGTAAGTAAAAATATCTCTTTCCCGACATGTCCTATACCAGAAGGGCATAGTTAAAATGCCTAATATTTAGTGTGGATTTCTTTTTCTTATTAATTTCCTCTTAAAGACTCAGTAATATGTATTCTGTTTAAATTTTAAAGAACTTTTATTTTTTAAGAATTTGTGATTAAAATATACAAAATAACCCATGTACTATATCCCTGAGTAGGAACATACATTTAAATTTTCGGCATACTTACTTTAAATAGCATTTCATATGCCTCCATAGTTTTTTTTTTTTTTTTTTTTGTAGAAGGGTATACTGCTGTGACAGCTACTTCCCCTAAAGGCACTCTTATCACATAGAGTTGTAGAAAGTTTTTCGGGGACAAGCTGAAATTTCCATCCATCATATATGTCGTCGATTTTGCTAGACAAGCCAGCCCTCTTTCCGACGAATAGACAATTACCCTATTGTGATTGTCATTATTATCATGCAGGAGAAAACTTTCCGGATTCTCTCCGCCAGTAGTACTTCAATATCCTGCAAAAAAAATTAACATATGTTAATCTAGCAGATTAGAACAATTAAGATTTTTCTCATTTAAACCAGCTAACTACTTTTTTAAAGAAAAATTTGAAACATTTATCGACTTCGCAGTCAATGCGATTACTTCATTTATTAAATCACTTACAGATTCGGTCCTTAACTAAATCATTTACATTTTCTCATTAGTTTTTTCTCACATATTAATTAATTTATTTATTCGTTAATTTATCAATTATTCATTTATTGCTTCATTCATGTTTATGTACTCATTTTATTCTTCACTTTGCCCTCCGAATGGGCCTTTTCTGAGGGAAGTAATGCCAAGAAAAAAAAAAGTCATGAAAGTTTCATCTGGAACTCTTTCCATTTGCTCATTTTTTTCTGTGATATTCATGCTATTTAATCTGATAGCTTTAGGATGGTTGTACCTTCCAATTCATTCTTAAAGTAGTAGCAAACCACCTTCTTAAAACTTAGAACAAAAAATCAAATATATATATATATTGAATAATTCAGAAAGGAAAAATTAAGAGAATAACGAATGTTGTTTTTCACAGGGGGGGGGGGGGGGTCATCGTATACTAAGTACATACAGCAAGTCTGTCACTGAGGTGGTAAAAAATCGTCTAAAATGACTACTTTGAATTGTAACCATAGTTATACATTAAATTTAAATGTATGCTAACTTAAAATGTAAGATGAAACAAGCTATTCGCTATAGATTATACTTGTTTATTGCTAGTTGATAAGTAGTAATAAAATTTCTGAGGTTATCTCCCGGAAATTTTTCAAAATGTAAGCTTTGAAAACGCAGTTTTAGTCTTTGAAATTGACGACAGATATCACATGTAATTTTTGTAACGTTACAGGAAAGAAAGATGGGAAGATTACCCAACTTTCATTAACAACTTGAAGTCCATTTAAGATTATTTTTGGTGAGGTTCCAGTTTGTGGTCTTGCCCCGAAATTTCCTGAAATAGAAATTTTACAATCGCAATTTTAGGCTATCATTAGAGACCGTAAGTAAGAGGGATGGGGCTAAATAGCAATCTTTCCTCTGAAAATTTTTCGAAAAATAAATCTCGAAGAAGCAATTTCAAGCTGTCTTTAGTGAAATTGCTGTGAAAAGGGGGGGAAGGGGGGACACAGGGAGAAGGAAGGCAGTGGCGCACCCACAGGGGAGCTAAGGGGCTAAAGCCCCTTACTGAGGCATGAAGATGAACCCTCTTGATTAAACCAAACTGCTTGAAATGCGTTTTGTAGATTTAATTTTTGGTTAATTTTTGGAAATTTTGCAGAAAGATGGCCCCCGACCCTTTTCATAATTTAACCAAAAACAACTGCAGTTCTTTCTCTAGGACTTCAAGTTCGAAAACTTTCCAAAGGAGAGCCACTTACCCCTCCTAGGCCCCGTTTATGCACGCTCCGGCTTTAACCCGGCGTGAAGCAGAAGGAGGAGAAATGCAGCATTGAAGCCGGGTTTGCAACAAGACCTGTTTTTGACAAAAGGCGATTTCTCTACCTTTTCCCCAGAATCCCTTGCGGAAAGGTTCTGGTTTCGTGGAAGTCGCGAAAGTTGTTTTCCGTTTTTATTCCTCAAATTGTTGATTTGAAATTAGCGTGGACGTTATGCCTTTCTTTCATAATTCACAATATTACACAAATTTGCTGATTTCAAGACATAGGCCCCGTTTACATACATACTTATGCACTTTCCAGAAACTTATTTTAAGTCGGCAAAAATCATTATTCTCGGGAATACTTTCCGATTCTTGGGAAAAAAAAAACTCATTAATCTCAAACTTTTAAAATGAAATGTGTAGTAACAAAAGCCTTTCTTGACACTACTGCGAAAAACAATTTCTATTCGTAAAAAATATGTTGGACAGTCTGTAATAAATAGGGGTATAGGGGAAGAGATGGTATTTAAAAAAACAGGGTTTTTGTTCTAATAGGCAAATTTTGCCAAGCATTTTTTTTTTTTAAATGCAATAGAATGCATCCGTATTTATTTCCTTAGTTTTCAGTTGGAATGAAATTTGAAAAAAGTTTATGAATGCACTTGACATGTTTTCGTTCGGGAAATGTTTTGGTAGTTTTGGCCCGTTGACCCTTTAATTTTACAAGATGACCTTTGCTGCAAGATTGTTGCAAGTTGACCCTTTTATTTTATTTCTTATTTCTATGCTAAATTTTTTGAATCCTGCGCAATATGGCTTTTATAAAAAAAAAGCGTTTATATTAGAAAAAGAAATCTCCCTTTCAGAAATTGGTTTTATAAAATGGCGCTAAAATTGTGGAAAAAAAAGCCTGTTTTTTGGTTTCCGGATAAAATTTTCTGTAATGTAGTAACTAAAATTCTAATTTTCTGGTCTGCCATTCTCCATTTTGTTTGCTAAGATTGTGTTGACAAATCCATTAGATTGACATCATACCGACATGCTCAGACTTCATAATTGTCCCGATATCCCTGATAAAAATATTTTGTCCTGATTTGTCCTAATTTTTTAGTTTTCTGATAGCTCTCTTTTAAGTTGTGAGCTTCCTGATTTTTTGCAGACTTATAAATTTTAGGGCTTCCAAACATATTTTCAGTTTGTCCTTAGGAATAAATAAGATAGCCTTTTTTCCTAACTCTTTCTCTAAACTCACAATTTTTAAAAGTTGAAATTAAAAATGCACTCATTAATCGGTAAATGGACACTAAGACGATTAACTTGGGGACCAATTAGGAAGCTGGGATTTTATTTTTGTACTAAAATTGCTTTTGCTTAGAAGAAATAACTGTGCTGAATGCATTTCAGCGCATTAATCGCCTGAGTGTTAATATTTTATTTAGTTTTTTTATTAAAATGCATTTTTTATTCAGAAAAAGAAGCAATGCTTAACGAATATATTACACCTAATGAATAGTTTTAAGCTCTAGCTGTCGAGGGAGAAAAATACATCACCCATAAACTAGGATTACAACAAGTGATAACGTGACATTGGCAAAAAGAAAATAAGATGCAGTTCAATATTATACTTGTATGTAGGTACACATGTGCATTACTAAATTTTTGCTCAATATCAAAAGTGACCTGGATTTTTTGTAATATTGTTTTAATTTTTTTTTCAAAGCCATTACGAAGTCTGCGTACTACTCGCAATTCTTGACTAAAAAAGTGATTTTTACCACATACAATTTTGAAGCCATTTAAATAGAAAATATAAGATATAGTGATTAAGATTTAGTAGAACAAAGTTTAATTTATCGAATAGTAACTTCCTTATTTTCAGCAAAAATCTGTCGAAAAATTATGTAAACTTAAGGATATTTAGGAAAAAAGCTCTAAATTTAGGAATTTGAGGACAATATAATTTATTTTTCAGTATTGCTAATCTTTCTATTTGAACAAAAGTATCAGTTAATCGAATATTATTTCCGTATTTGTTAAAAATGATTTCAGAGATCTTCAGTTTTCTTCTTTTTGTTAGTTTTTCCTTGCGCACTAACTAGACCGGGCGCTGGAGGGGGTTGAGTATGCAAAATATGAGGACCGCATTTTGACGATGGATTTTAGTTGAGGAAAGCTCATAGATTAACAATATGGATGTTGCCAAGCTGAATTCTGGTGCAGTTTTTTTCAATCCCCCTCCTAACGGTCACAAGGAAAATCAATGGAGTGTATACTAAAAAGTAAATTTATTGATAACTTTGGTCATAATTTTAGTTATTTCGAATAGTGTAAATGATGGTGGGTTGTTTTTAATTAAATATTCGGGGTATATGTTGTGAAAAATCGATAATTTTCGGAAAAAATCGCTATTTTTCTCAAATATTTAAGCTTAATGTCTTCCAAGGTCACTTTTCCTTAAAATTGTTATTGACGAAGTTGTAAAGCTTTCAATTTCCTTCAATTTGATATGCTACTTTGCTATATTTCATTAAACCAATCAAAACTTATAGAGTTTCAAACACACAGCTTCGTGCTAAAAACGGAGCACTTGCCATTCAAAAATCAAACTGACGCAAAAGGATCCCGCGCTTCCTCTTTCCTCAATGAATTCGACAATCCTGATTAGCAATGAAGAAGTTGCTATGGATTACTGCAAGACAAATGATGTCACACTTCAAAAGGGGCCCCCTCCCCTTAATTCTGGGGGTTCCGTTCGTGAAATTGTGACTTTGTGGCAAGGGCGAGGGAAAGAATAAAGAAAAGTTTGACGTCTAGCATTTTTTAATAAAAATATGTTCATAAAAAGTAGCTGAAGAAAAGTACTTAATGACGAAAGGAGAGAGGTGTCTAAATGCTGAAAAAGTGTGACATCATTTATGGACGCGCCCCCTCCCCTCCACCCCCCCACCGAGAAATCGGACAAAGATTGTTTGAATTGTTCGATAATGTTTGAAAAAAAATTTGTTATTTTCAAATAAGGCCTCAAGGGATCTGTAATATGCCGCAATTATGCGACATGGACCCTGATGGTTTTTTGCGTCTCGAAAATCCAATGGCTGAACACTTGAACTGCGGATTCAAACCAACTACCAAATGCATACGAAGCCGCATATACCAACCACTACGACACCTAGCTGAAGAGCAATCAAAAACTATGAATTTATAACGTGTGCATTCAATTGTATTGCTCTTATTGAAATGAGCATGGTGACATTATAATCGTGATAATTAACATTTTAATGATAGGAATAATGTAAATGATACTGACGGACAGCAACCTTTTTGTAATTATAGTTTTTATTACATTACTACTAATCACATTTTGAAAATATTTACATGGAATATGGATTGACAGTAATTAGAAAATCCAATATAATCTTTTAAGGTGACATCTTGGTTTTATTCTGAGGCGGAAGGACTAAGTCCTGTCCACCAGCAGTGGAAAAGTTGTCCTAAGAAATTGGTAGTGCATTGATGTCATCGTCGTCACTCTGCGTCATGGATTAATGTTTCGACACCGTTGTTGCAACTGCCCTTGCAATGCAGGCATATGTCACAGAGCAGTTTAGCAATGGTTTTCTACTACTGCACCTTCCGGTGTCACATCCCTTTGGGTATCGGTCAAAATTATCATCAAGATTTCATCAGGAGTAACATCCAATTCCGGGAGTTCTGGAACAATGAGTTGATAATTCTTCCTTTCCCAATTCACAATACGAAGCTCCACATTAAGTTTCTCCCCAAGCAATAGGTGTACTCGGGGTACGGGGGAGTTAAGCGATCAATCTTCATGTTAGCAGCTACTTTAATAAATGATTTGTAGCGGAACTCGTTGAGACAATTTTCTGTTGCTGGAGCACCATAACATAAGAAATACTTATAATCCCAACAGTCTCAATAGATTCATGGAAAGAAAAACTGTTTCTATATGCCTCAGGTACATGTTGCATGATTTGAGACATCTGGTACATTTGGACAAACCTCCTTTCTCTTGAGATGCGCTGCGTATCTTAAATTCTGCAGGAATATTAAATAGTATGCGTATTCCCTCTTCCGCCGATCACCTTGTCTAGTGGTCAGAGCAGTCTGCCACGGCTGGTGTGGCCCCGGGTTCGAGTCCCGGCCTGGGTATGGATGTGCTTTCTCTCTCTGTCCCTGTCCTTTCTTTGTGTGAATGTGGTGTTCTGTGAAAGGTTGCCTACCCTATAAACGGGTAACTATGGCATGCATGTACTGTGGAAGTCGCACTTCAAACCAAATTACGGTACAGTTGGAAAAGTGAAGCAGCGCACCCTAAATTGCCAGCCTGGCTGGCACACGACAAAAAAAAAAAAAAAAAAAAAAAAAACCCTCTTCCATATTTTACCAGCAAAATGTTGAGATCAGTTGATGGCTATGAAGAGAACGGTGATTTGGCTATCAAGAGAATAACCAGATCTGCGTCCTCTCAAATAATAGCTAACAAAGAATTTTGCTATCAGGTGATAGCTGTTTTCGCAATATCAACGTTAGCATCCTCTAAAGCTCTTAGCTTTTTGATCTCGTTTTTCAACAGCTTTATCATTAACAGATTTGTCAGCTGATCCTTATTATGAAAGTTGGACACAAAACCCTCTTGTTCAACTATTGTTCCAATTTCCTAAGTGACATTGATGTCCACACATCTCCTAAAGTGATATCGTCGATTCTATTTTGCTGCTCCTGTGCTCTTTGATGTGTCGATGTACCCGTCAAAAACAACTATGAAACATATTCCATTAAAATGGGTTGTTAGAAATTTAACGTAACCACTGCCAATGGTTTATACAGTTGTCTCTTTTTGCCAAACAGTTTTGTAGACAAGGTATCTTTGTTAACAACAAAGTCAAATTTAATTAAATCATTGTTGTTATATCAATTTCCTTAAATTAGTATGTAGAGTATAAAGCAGTAAGTAACCGCCCCAAAGCCAGGGCTAAGGCACAAACATGCAATACACCACCAACTCATTTATTCCATCCATGCACTGCAGTTCCTTGCTTTTTAGAGCTTGTCAGCATGGAATGGGTAGTAAACGAGCGGAAGGCAGAAATCCCGCAGTGCATGGATGGAATAAACGAGCTAGTGGCGTATTGCAAGTATGTGGAGTGCTGACTTCCTGTACTTCCTCAGTCCAATAATTTGCCATGCGTATACGTAATTCCAAAATTTCGTCCGATTTCTCGGCAAAGGGCCGTCTATAAATGAGGTTATACGTTTTTCAACATTTTGGACACCCCTCTCCCTTTTTCATTAAGTACTTTTCTTAAGCTACTTTTTATGAACATATTTTCATTTAAAAATGGTAGACGTCAAACTTCTCTTTATTCTTTCCCTCGCCCTTGTCACAAAGTCACAATTTCACGAACGGAACCCCCAGAATTAAGGGAAGGGGGTCCCCTTTGAAGCGTGACATCATTTGTCTTGCAGTAATCCATAGCAACTTCTTCATTGCTAATCAGGATTGTCGAATTCATTAAGGAAAGAGGAAGCGCGCGATCCTTTTGCGTCAGTTTGATTTTTGTGCAAGTGCTCCATTTTTAGTACGAAGGTGCGTGTTTGAAACTCTATAACTTTTGATTGGTTTAATGAAATATTGCAAAGTAGCATATCAAATTGAAGAAAAATGAAAGCTCTACAACTTCGACAATAACAATTTTAAGAAAATGTACTTTGGAAGGCATTGAGCGTAAATGTTTGAGAAAAATAGCGAATTTTTCCCAAAATTATCGATTTTTCACAACCTATACCCGGAATATTTAATTAAAAACAACCTACCATCACTTCCACTATTCGAAATAACTAAAATTATGACCAAAGTCATCAATAAATTTACTTTTTCGTATGAACTCCATCGATTTTCCTTGTGACCGTTAGGAGGGGGATTGAAAAAAACTGCACCAGAATTCAGCTTGGCAACATCCATATTGTTAATCTATGAGCTTTCCTCAACTAAAATCCATCGTCAAAATGCGGTCCTCATATTTTGCATACTCAACCCCCTCCAGCGCCTGGTCTAAACGATACTTTGGCTAAGTAAAATAAACAACCGTACAGTCAATGCAGGAGAATCCACCTTCAATACCTCATTGATGAAGGAGAGAAATTTCTACCCCATTTGAAACCGGTTTCACCCCGGGTCGGTGCATAAACACGGACTCGTGGGGAAAGCCGGGTTGACGCCGCGTTGAATCCTGCTGCATAAACGGGGCCCTAGAAAGCAGTCCTAAGTGCGCCACTGGAGGAATTACACCCGTTGACCCACAAGGTACAAAAAGTAAGGCCAATTACTGTAATACTCTTTGTAAGAGCAAAACAAAAAAAGAAAGAAAGAAAGAAAGAAAAGCAAACAGCATAACATTACAATACAAGAGCAACTTTACAGTTTAAACTTTGAAATCCTGCTTAAACATCTCAATACAGGCCAACACTATATTTAACACATAAAAAGGAAGGTAATGAACAGACAACGTGGGAGAGGTTGTGACAAAACGAAACTCCGCTATTATTTAGCAAACAGTCTCGGACAATTTAAATAATAAAAAGATAAGCAATGGCATTAGAGAAGGGGTCTCTAAACTTTTTGGCCAGCGGGTCATTTTTGAAAATTTCTCGAGACTAGCGGGCCAATTCCCCCCCCCCCCCGATAGAAAGTTCTCATCATGCAGTTTTGCTAGGAGTTACAGCTACATTTTTTGTATTAGAAATAATTGAGATATGTAATAACTACATTTTGAATTAAGCGTTGTGGCCTGTTAGAATTTAAAAGAAGATTCAAATTTTAAATAAAATTTTTATTCAGTTTTCATCCGCTGGACATCTAATTTTCCTTTAATCATCAGATCTTCCATTCATTATTCACGGGATTGAAAAACAAAAATAATCAAAGTTACTTTTAAACAGATTCCAGATGTTTTTATTTCAGTAGCTATAACACTTTCATAACATAAAAAATTTTCTACCCAATTATCTGAGTTTTTATTCGTGAAAAAATTCCATTTATTACCTGTTAGAAACATTTCGTATGACCTTATTAAACTTCTTACTGACTTAAAAATATATCCAATATCTTTTCCTCCTATTCCACCAATGTAGCTCTCTCTATTTTTTTTTCTTCCTTTAAAAAAAAAAAAAAAAACTAGGGGGCTTGCTACGCTTAATTTCTAATGAAACAAATCACAAAAAATTATAAGGAAATTTTTTTACTGCCTTGTTAAGACAGAATGCAGGAGAAGAAAAGTCAAAAAATGGAAAAGAAAAGATGGAGAAATATATTTAATGTTATAGCTACTGGTATGATATATTTAATGGGTTTAAAATATATTCAATTAACTGTAATACCTTCATATAGTGGTAGATGATATATGTTCATACAATGGTATACTACTCATATAATTACATAATTTTATAACATATTGATATAATGGTATAATATATTCATATAATGGTTTACTATATTCATATAAAGGTACAATATATTCATATATATGAATAATCCATTATAACATAACATTTTTTGTATGGCCAATAGCTAAGACAATAACTGAGAATGTGGCCAATTTTTATCAATTTGATACTTTTGTCTGTTGTGCTGACTTTTTTCTGATAATATATTTTCTTACCCCAGTTCTTGCCCCAAATGTAACCAAAGATCGCCTAAATTCGCTTTTTAGACTTTTAAACGCTTTTGAACTTTCTTACGCTTTTTAAACTTCTAAACTCTAAAATCACCAAAAATTTGTCGAAAGTCATTTTTAAAAGGTAAAAATTGGAAATTTCTCCATAATAAAAGCTTTAGACTTCCTATTTCTGATCTAATATTACATCAAAAACCAAGTTCATATTGATAATGTAAAAGTATGCTTTTCGTTTCTCGGGCGAAATAGTAGTGTTTTAAAATTGATTTCATTCACAAAAAACGTTTATTTGGTTATTTATCTCTTCTCTACTAATAATAAAGCTGAAGGTTTGTCTTTCTTTCTTTCTTTCTGTCTGTCTGTCTGTCTGTCACGCGTGTAGCTAATTTTGTGCCACTTGGCACAAAATTAGTTTGTAGCATGTAGTTTTGCCCCTCGAAGCGATTTTTCGAAAATTCCATTTCGTTGTTTTTCTATTCGAATTCTTAGCGGAAGTTCGATGAAATAGGAAAGAATTATTTCCTACACATTTTCAAGTCTTATGTCATTTGAAAGCTTGAAATTTTCTGCACAAAATGATATCAGTTTAAAGTTTCTACGAGCATTAGAAGAGCTGTAATAATTGTTCTTAGAATCCCGGAAATTCAAAGCTTACCTGCAGCAAAACGATTCTAAAATGGTTCAGCTCGAGAATAAAATTTGTTTGAAAAGAGAGATGAAATTAATTATTTTATCAACAGAAATCAACTTTTCATGTTGTTACCATGGTTACGTTTTTATTTCGTTTATTTGTTTCGTTCTTTTTCTCTTAATAATTTTTAAAATGTATTTGTTTTTGCAGCAATCCATCCTCCAAGCCTTATTAAAATTAGTCAAATGAAATATAATAAAATCGTGATAAGATGGAACCTGTCAATCTAATGAGAAATCGAGTCCTTTTTTTAAAATAGATAGAGAAGGAAGAAACTGACGCGTACCATCTTTGTGAGTTTAGATATATTTTGGCGATCTGACGAGTTGTGTAGAAGAGGGAAACATTGTTTAACCAAATGAGGTCAAAAAAGAAACAACATGATAGTAAACCATTCTAAATTTATCGTCTGGCGAAACATATTTTATTTCCGGTTTTTTTTTAAATTTCAATATAAATTGCAGTTAATGGCTTGAGTGAACGAGTTTGGCTTTTAATTTATCATCTGCTGGTTGATGTTTGTCGATGTTCATTGTTTTTATTATCATGGTGAAGAATAATGCACGAAATTTCTATTACAGTAGCCCCTCGTTATATCGCTCATTCGGATATATCGCTCTTTTCTTTTGTCTCCCAAACAAAAATAATAACTTTTAGTTCGAAACCATTTTTGAGAAAATATGTAAGGTGCTCAGAAAAGTCTCTTTCTCATTTATTTTGTGGCAAAAAAGACACGGCATAGGCCAATTACAAATTTGCGGGGGAAAACGATCGGCCGATAATACAGCAGCAGCATGTTTTCCTGATGAATTGAATCGAAAAATTGGTGAGCTAGACTTGGTAGATTGAGCAAATCTATAATGCTGATGAAGCTACTCTCTACTGGAAAATGTTTCCAGATAAAACTCAAGATTTCAAGGCGAATAAGTGATTTTTTATGTATGTGTACGTATAAGTTACTTGCATGCTGGATAGAAAACTATTTTTAATGACCTCGGTTATATCGCGCTTTCGGATATATCGCGCTTTTTCCTTGTCCCCCGAAAAGCGCGATATAACGAGGGGTTACTGTATTTTGTTTTTGAAGTTAGGAAAAAGAACTTTTTTCTACTTTGGTAAGATTTCTGTTGGTTTATGTGAGCAGCAAAATTGTTCTTAATTTCTCTTTTGGCTTATTTTTGTGCACCTCTCCTCGGGGTTGCATTCGAATTTCCCCAAGGGGGTTTTTACCCCTTTTATGGGGTAAATCAGTGTTAATTTCAATGCAGACAAGTGATATGAATTGGCGCCACCACTTTTTTTGGGGGGTTCAATTTGGCGCTATTGACGATATTTTGCAAAAAATCCACTGAATGATGTTAAAATCGGCGATATTTAGGAGATTAATCATTGTAAAACATTTTTTTTTTTGCATTGTTTCGCGGCAAACTAGGGATGTAAATGTTTGAATTGTTATCTTGCTCTCATTCCAAGCAATATTTTAGCACTTAAGGCATGTACTAAGAAATGTACAAGTAAAAAGGAAGTAGTGTGGGGTCCATGCCAATTTTTTATATCATTCTTTGAAAGAATTATTGTTGAATTTTCTAAAATAGAGTATTTTTTCTGCTATATCAATTTTTTACAAATGAATTTTTAAGTTTATACCACGGGCAAAGCCGTACGGGTACCGCTAGTGACTTTATAATTGAGTTTTAGTGTAAAGTGTGTCTAGCCCTTGCCTCCCCCCTCCCCAAGAAATCGCAAAGCTCTGGTACTGCACCGGGCTCCCCCTGTTCTTACTAAATTCCTGCGGCCCTGTCACTTCAGTTTCTGATTTTCTAAGTTTTTTTTGTTACAATTGAAAATTTCATTGACGTTAATTATGGTTATTGGCGATGGTGTGCCGAAACATAGTTCATTCTTCCGTGATCCTAGTTTAAATTTATCTAAAATTCCTTTTACTTTCCAAAAAAAATACTTATTGAATCTATTACTTTTCACACAAGATACATTTATGTCAGTTAGTTACTATGCTTCAAACTATTTTTCCAAAATCATTTCAAAAAAAAAAAAAAAAAAATTCAACTCTACCGTACCATTACATTCAGCTGCAAAAGAACAATAAACCAGGGGAAAAAATGTTTTCCAAAATTTATCTTTTAAGTTTTATGTTTCAACATTCTTACTATTTTGCTTTTTGAATAATAATCAGTTGAATGGCAACCGTGAAATATTGTCCAGTTTTATTCTTTAATTTGTTCTTAAAGGCCAGGTAAAGGAGACCATCATGTTGGAGATTTTTTAATTAAGTTTCATTTGAATGTAAATGAATAAGTTATCAAAACTGTATCTTTCGGTTAATCTCTTGTGAGGTTTTCTTGGATAAAAAATTTGTTTATTTATTCATTTATTTTTAATAAAATTCTCTTTTTGCTTAATTTATTAAAGTACAAAATTTTATATGGAGAATATTTTCTTTTAGTTTGCATGAAAAATTATCTGCTTCTACACTTATAATAAAAATTAATAGTAAAAACACTGCGGAATATACTCTAAAAACGCACAATAAGAACAATAATAATGGTATTAGCAATATTATTTAAAGGAAAATACTTTTAAATAATATACATAACAAATTAGCAGAAATAAAAAAATCAAATCCTCTGGAATAGCAGCAACTGTGGATATGATTAAAAAAAAATAATAATAATAATCATCCACAAACAGTCTCTAACAGAAAACAAAAGTAACAACGAAAAAAAACTCGTCTTCTTTCTCCGACATCAACTGTGGCGATGATTAAAAAAAAAAAAAAAACCGCAATCACCACCCGACCACCCCTCGCTGACAATTATCTCTCCCCACTCCACCCAGCTACCTCTATTCTAATGACCTTGACACGTATCCTTCAATCAGCACAAAAAAGGAAGATGTGTTGAAATACATTCATCAGCCCTGCAGGCAGATTTTAAAATTTCCCGCTCTACACTATGCGCATATGCCACTATAACCCATTGCCACAAAAAGGGGTCCACGCTACATTTACAATAAAACACATTTCAACAAAAAAAAAAGGGGGCAACCTAACGATTTAATTGCCTTTACATCTAATGAGTGGGGGAAGGGGGATCAATACAGACACCTTTTATATTAAAAAACATGTATTATGGTGGTAATTAGCACATAAAACTTGAATATTTAACAAAATAAGTTGAAGACAAAAGATAAACCCCAAATCTGTACCTTTTGTCCACCTCGCTGAGAAATCCGGACCTTATGCCATCGCTGTCCAAAAATGTGGACCTTATGACCATTGGACCTTCTGTCTGGCCTGTCTCGTGGACCTTCTATCCCGCGGACCTTTTGGACGTGGATCTTCTGTTCGTGCACCTTTTGGTTTTGGACCTTCTATCCGGATCCTGTTTTACATAAATATTCTTCTCCTTTACCGGAAATCCTTTTATGAATTTTTCCTTTGTCGGGGCAAGTCTATCTTGTCCTAGTTATTATCTTGCACAAGAGTTTGCTTCTTCAAAAATCTCTGGAAAAGTTTCATCACATCTAACATCCTTGACGTGTGCTTTTAAAGCATATATCCCTTCCAACATTGAAGAAACACACAATTGCCAGGACAGAAGACATTTGTTGAAAACTTGTCCGATTACATTCTTGATCATCATTGAACTAGAAAAAGTTTCAACAGGTCATTAGCTGATTGCAGTTTATTTTCAGCACTGAGTTCCTCTGGAGTATCCGAAATTGCAGAATAATTTTGCAAAATTTCGATAATTTGGGAATATCGGTAAATCCATCTAGTCGGACAAAAAGGTCTTAGTTCGCCAATATTACCAACAGGACCGTCATTTTCCACTTCTTTAATTTTGACAAACTGGACTCTTACTTTAGATGATTGATTAAAAAGAACTTCAAGCTCATGTCCCCATTGCATTGCATTACGCATAGTTGGTGAAACTTAGCACATGTCTTTTACTACCGAATTGAGGCATTGAGCACCACAGTGCACAAACAGAGCTAAGGGTTGATGATCCTTAAACATTTTTGGACTCCTCCCTTTTTCCTCACTCATTGTACGTGCTTCATCATAGGTTTGACCCCGAAGGTTGGCTATTGGTAACTGCATTCTTATCAACACATCTTTTAAAATAGATGATAGACCTTCAGCTGTCATATCGGACTCAGTATAAAAATCCAGAAAACTTTCAACAGGATTAAGTTCCTCATCAACATAACGAACACAAATGCTTTCTTGCTCTAAACAGGATACATCACGAGTCGCATCACAAAAAATGGAAAAAATATCAGAGGGTTTTGCATATTTTGTTTAACAAATACTCCTTGAGATGTGTTGACTCATTAGCTTTAGCAATTCATTTTGAATGGTTGGATGAGTCATTTTTCCTTTCTCTTTGTTCAACCATTTTTCAAGGCTTGGGAAATCTTCAGTTCGCAATTGTATCAGACTATGGAAGTTTCCGAAAGATTGTTCGTGTCCTCGAAGTACTAGTCCCTGTCTTGTAAGAAATTTTAGGAATGTGATAATTTTTGTCAAACAAACTCTTACTTCTTGTTGTTCCTTCACAAGACTTTCATTCAGCTGGAGATGCACCGGATTCTTCATTTGTTTGAAAGCTACATCAGTTTGAAAATGAGCATTACCTTTTTGGTGGCAATTGAACTTTTCTAAAGCTTTCTTCCAATTTTTAAATCCTTGGCTGGATAAACTTATGTCAATTTTTATTGCTAAGCTCTTTTTTTGATTATCCAAACAATACTCTTGGCAGAAGAAACGAAGGACACCTTCTACTGAATTGTTTACATGCAACCATGAAGAAAATTAGTACCAAGTTGCTCTACGAGACGTAGATTCAGTACCCATCGAGATTCCCCGCCCTGACCTACGGAAAGCTTCTCATGGTCTGCTTAGGGAATCTCTCGTTGTCTAACCAATCACAGATGCCAGCCAGCGACCCGGCTGTGTTCCTCGATCTTTATTATAATGGTACAAAGCTGCCGGTCAGAACTGCAGGATCTTCATTAAAACAACACATACACATTATTTACAGAACGTTGCTAGCCGCTGTGCTGGCGGTTGCTGGGATTTACACCGCCCCTCGGGGAGTTACACATGCCGGTCCCAGCGCCCGGGTAACTGAGGACAATCTTCTTCTTCTGTGCTTGCCCTCCAGTGTGGTCTCCATCGGTTTTTGTCATCTGTTTTCTCCGTTGGTCGTTGTCATCGGTGGTCATAATTCGGTGGGGTCAAGTTCGGTTTAGTTGCTCAGCGCCACGTCCTCCTGGAAATAGAAATAGGCAACAAGCGTACTTTTAATTTTTCTGCAGTACTCTGTAAAGGAAAAATTAATAAGTTAGACATTTACTATGGGCGATGGTATGCCCAGTGGAAGGTTTCTTCTGCATTCTTCTATTAAACGCAACATTCCCAATTTCATTGCAGAAAGTGCAGTTATTGTTTTGTATGAAGTTAAAACGGTTCAAGTAAGAAGGAACTTTTACATTTGCCGCTATGAATTGGTTAGCTATTGGATCCGAATTTATTATTTTAGGAATCTCATTAATTAAGTTGTAAGTTTCTCGTCCATTCTCCGCGTTGTTCCAACTACTTTGCCACAATTGTTTTATTTCCTGTTTCATTTTATATTTTAATTTACCCTTCGAAATTTTCAAGGTTGAGTACTGTTCTAGTCCTGTTTCCGCCTTTGCCTCTTGGTCGGCTCTTTCATTGCCCTCCCAGCCAGCATGGGCTTTAATGCAGTGCAGCCTCACTTTTAGGTTTTTATTTTCCAGCTCTGAAAAAACTCTTTGAATGCTTTTGTTTAGGTCAGTAATTACTTCTTTTGGGTGGGCTAAAGTTAGAAGTGATGATCTACTGTCTGAATAAATGTCCACCGTTGCTTCTTTTCTATGGTTTTTACGGTAATTAAGGGCAGCTTCTATTGCTTTTAATTCTGCTTGATAAACAGTACTATTGTCGTTTGAGCGTGCTTTATGTGTATCTATGATCTTGTCAAAATAGTATACAACATAGGTGAAACCTGTTCTTTCCTTCTGCCATCAGTATAAATTTTATACTCTCTTAATGGCTCAGGCGTCCTAAGGTCGAAAGGTATGTTCCTTATGCTGGCAGGTTGGGCACCTCCTGACTCGAATTCTATCTGATCTGAATTAAAGGTTTCGTTTCCAATTATTAGATTATTAGTTACTTTAGTTTTTAAATACAGTAGAGTTACTTTAAAATAATTTTCATGACTAAGGGGGGTATGCTCTGAAAGTAAGTAGAGGACCTCAGTGGATGTGGTCTTAAAACATCCAGTAATCGCTACTAGCCCCTTTCTAATACTGTTGTCTAATTTTGTTCTGAGGCTCTGTAACTCCATTACCCTTTTCCCCCAGGCTCCGTAACCATATGTTATAATTGATTTAATTACCGTAATCAAAATTCTATTTAGTAGTTTGATCCTACTTTGAAAATTTAATTTAAAAATTAGTCACTTGTACTTTAGGAGTATCATCTCTATCCTGTCTTTCTTCTTAGTGAAGTTCTCGTGAAAGTTTAATTTGCAATCAATTCTAACCCCCAGGTAAATTAATTCTCCCTTCTTTCTAATATAATTATTCTGCATTTTAAATGAGGGAGAGTGCGTAGCGGAGGAGTAGTGAGGGATTAGTAAGGCTTCAGTTTTATTGTGGTTTATTTCTAGTTTGTTTAGAGTGCACCAGTTACTGATTAAAGTGTTGCTTCTGTTCGCTAATTTTTGTAGTTTTTCAAAGGAATTAGCCTGTGCCATTAGGAGAATGTCGTCTGCATAACAGATTATGGTGGCATCTTGTAGGTTGAATGTTCTGAGGAGGGTTGAAATTAGAGCATTCCAGTAGACCGGGCCACTATTCGATCCTTGCGGGCAACCTTTCTCTATTTTCTTTGTGTATCTGATGTTTACTTGAATCCGCATAGGAAATGGTCCGGTCAAGGAAGAAGTTTCTGATTAATTTCTTTTGGTTAGCTGGAATGTCTGAATCTTCTAACGTTTTCATTAGAGCTGGCCACCATACGTTATCAAAGGCTTTTGTTTTCCTTTAACTGTTTGATTAGGGTGCTAAATGCCTCTTCCGTGCCTCTCCCTCTCGTGAATCCGTACTGGTTTTCTGGGACCAATCCGTTATCCCCCAAATGATGCGTAATTCTATTGGATATCAGTTTGTCCAAAACTTTTCCCAGTCCAATTAATAAAGATATAGGACGATATTTGTCATTTGGCTTCTCATCTTCGTTAAGTTTATTTATTAGAATTACTTTACCCTGCTTCCAAACTCTGGGAAAGATACCCAACTCTAGGCATTTGTTATAGGCTTTAGTTAGCGTCGTGTTATGAGTTCTATTAATTTCTTTAATTAGTTCATTAGAGATACTATCCAGTCATGTTGCCTTCTTATTTTTAAGTGAGTTAATTACTAAGCTAACTTCGGTATTCGTAAAGGGGGGGGGGGGGTCCGTACAGTTAATTACCCTAAGAATTCTATTTCTGATTTTGCTGTGCTCTTCAGTTTCGTTACTTCTGTCGTCTGTCTTGAAAATTGCATCGATAAATTCTTTAGTCCTTTAGTCATTATCTATATTATCCTTGTTAAGAAACTTGGTTCTTTTCCTAATTTTATTATTAGAGAGTTTATATGGTAGACCGAATGGGTTGCCTTTGTTTTTCTCTATGAAGTTCATCCACGAATCTCTTTTGTACTTGGTCATCATCTGTTTATATTTAGCTCTTTGTTTTTAATAGTTAAGGAAGATTGACTTTAAGTTTGGGTCATTTTGTTGTCTAGCTCTTTGGTACTTTCTTCTATTTGCTCTAGTCCTTTTCCTACAAATGTCTAATTCTGAATTCCACCAGTTGTTTTTAATAGTCTTATTATGCACTTTGGTTAGATGCCTCTTAACTTTTAGTTCTAGCCCTTCATTAAAATTAGTAATTAGATCATTTAAATCTTCTGGGGAGGTACAGCTGTCTAAGTCCAAATGAAGTTTGTCAAAGAGTTGGGAGTTCTTCCTCACCAGAGTTTGGATTTTGTACTTACTCCTGCTAATAAAAGTTATAGGTTGTGGTTCATTACTATTACAAAGATTTAAGTTGAAACGAATTAAGCTGTGGTCACTATTGGACTCTTCGCTGCTCACCTCCCAATCGATTAAGTGATCTGTTAGGTTGGTGGAGCATAGGGTCAGGTCCAACCAACTTTTTCCTACTTTGGAAAGAAAAGTTGACGGGCTATCTTGGGTATTCTTCAGGTCTAAATTACTGCGTAACATTAAGTTTATTATTTCTTCACTTTTCCTATCCGATTGGGGCGCCCCCCAAAGCGGATGACTGGAGTTGAAATCTCCACCTATTATGCAGTTGTGCTCGTCCGCGGTGTAGTCTTTTAAGAAATTTAATGTCCTGTCCGCCTTTTCGGCATCGCGGTCTATATACACGGAAAGGAAGATAAATTCGGTATTATTAACTTTAATTTTGACTGCTGTAATATCTTTTCTATCTAGGATTTGCGTACAATTGAGGTTCCCATTAGTTACGAAAATGACGGTTCTTCTTTCCGTATGGTAGAAGCTGGTCCAAGACGATGGGACATTTTGGCATGTACCACTGAGTATTAATGGTTCTTGGACCAGTAGGATGTCTGGGGGGGGGTCGAAAAATTTGAAAGGGAGCTGAGCGCCTCATGAGCCTTTCTAGCGTGATTTACATTAATTTGTACAATATGAAAAATAAACATGATAGTTAATGATACTCTTCAATTGCTTAAGATGGTACTGATAAATAGGGCACTTGGGACTGTTAAGCTCGTGGTTGTAGTCCAGTCCACATCCCTCTTCCTTGTTGCCTGTCCCACAATTGAGGGAGTACGGGGCCTCAGCTTTGCACTCACTCCTCGGTTGAGGGCGCGAACACTTCGTGCAACGCTGAGTATTAACTGTGCAGTCCTTGCTGCTATGTCCAAAACTTAGGCATACGGGGCAGCTGCGGGGCTTCAGGAATTCCCTCGTATTAAATACTTGCCAAATTAGCTGTTAATTTTGAATTTTGTTTCAGAGCCTTGAAAAGGTCTCCATTAACCTCAAAGACTGAGTCAAAAGCCTCTTCAGTCTTAGCTATGATCTTGAATTTAAAAGTACCTTCCCAATTCTTATTTTCTTTAATTACGTCCTCAATGTGGGGGAGATCTTCTTCAGTCGTGCTGTATATAATTATTCTAAGCCTAAGTGTTATAGGCTTTCGAACATTAATTTGGTAGTATGGCTGGTCTAACTTCTTGAATTCCTCAATTAATGAATCAATATCCTCCTTAGTTCTGCCTTCTACTATTAATTCCTGTCTCCTATTCTTCTTAATGCCTTTAATTTTAATATTTAGTTGTTTTAAGTTAAACCTCTTCTTTAATCTCTCCTCCACATCAGTGGCGTCTAAAACTCCCTTCTAATCCTTAAAGATTGCTAGTCGTTCTCTTATTGGCTCTTTCTTATCGGGAAACTTTCCTATAAATCTACTTTCTGACCTTAAGACTTCAGCAAAGGGAATTGGAGTGGGATTCGGTGGGGGGGGGGGGGGGGGGACAGCACTTACTACTTTTAACTGTGTCTTTAATTCTTCGACTTCCCTAACTTTCTGTAAATACTTCGGCTAACACCGTTAGCGAGGAGTAAAGTCCTTCAATATTAAAGCTCAAGGCGCTAACCTCTTCTTTGGAGGGGACCATATTCATACTCTTAAGGCCAATGAGCTGGTCGAAACAGTCTCCTCTAAAGACCGCCCCCCTGACTACTTCCTCTAAATTAAGAACACTGAGTGGGAGGGTGGGAAACTGCGTGCTATCACTTGCCTGAGTATGCAGGGCCTCCGCCAGTTTCAGAGAAGCCTCCTTACCTATAACATTTAATATCCCAGTAGCGAACTTAGAGTTGCTACTGCAAAATTCCTCAGTAGTTGCAACTCTTTTGGTTGGGGGCTCAATTATCTCTAAAGTAGGAATATCAATAGGACAGCACGATTGAGGCCGTGGTAGCTTAATAAAAAATTTCTTCATCTCGGTAGAAAAACAAAACCTAAGAAAAAAATAACTTTCAAGTTAGAAGTTCTTTTATTATAATTATTTATTTATTGTTTTCTTAACTAGAGAGCTCTCCTCCCCCCACCTGGACCTTTTTTTTTCTGCAATAATTCTAGTAGGAAATGTATCGGGCTGTTAAAGGACATTTCACCAGTATAGCAATATTCAGTAAACTTGAAGTCATTCACTGAATCATTCAGTTCAAAAATCAGTCAAGCGACAAGTTTTAAAAGTTCGAAAAAGCATTTTTGCCTATAGTTTAAGATTTTTCGGTACAAGTAACAATATTTTAAACTAAAATGTATACATATTCGGGCATATTTCTTTCAGTAAAAAGTGTTGTAATCGCGATTGAATAATTTAATGTGATAGCGTAAATGCTTTCTTAAAATTCGAAGTTTTAAGGATATAAATTACCACCCAATTTCCGGAGATGATAATAATTTATCTTTAAACCTAGGGTCCAAAAATATTGCCTGCGGGATAAGTTCGTTTAACTCGCTGTTTCCAAACCTTTTTGTTAGACTAGCAAGTATTTGATCCCCTAGTGTGCGGATACTTTCCGGGGCGTTTCTTCCGTTTGTGGTCAAATACAGTCTCACTTTACTTGCCATTATTCTAGACCGTTGTTTTGGGCAACGATACGTTTGCTTCGGCTGAAATTTCCTTTTTTACTTCGTAGGAGACGGACAGCACTTTGACTGCATGTTCCAGTACTGTCCATTGGAGCTCGAGCTCAGTCAGTTGGTCCTGATATGCAAGTAAAGCCCAAGGGAGGACAATGAGTTCCTTGTTTCTAAGAAATCTACCCATCATAGGTGAAATTCTACCGCGTGAGAACATCCCGAGTTAACTTCAGTTCAGCTTGCTTCAGCAACCTCTGCATTTCGTTGAGTTTGGCTACTACTGAGCTACTTTGCTTGAAAGGCTGAACAATATAGCTGAGCAATTATTTGTGGTTCAATGGAGGCTGAGATGTGGCGTCCTTCACAACCAAATTCAAACTGTGTGCAAAGCAACTCAAGTGCGAAAGTCGAATTCCTCAATCACTATCTTTTGTTCCGCCCGTTGTTAGTGACAACTGCACTAATTTTTCAGCGAATGGAGAATCGCTTCAGCGTGCCGGTTCAAAAATTTGGAACACACCACTAAGCAAGACTGCGTGCTATTGTTTTGATCGATAAAATGCACCGTAAGAATAAAACGCAACATTGTTGATATTGGTCCAACCGCCATACGTTAAGCCGATGGCTGGTGCAACTCGTAAAGTTTTTTTTTCTACTTTCTCCAAGAGCTGACTGTGCAGAGTACGCAAAAGACTTGTTGACAGTGTCTTACGGCTTGGTAAACTATAATTTGGGTTTAGTATATTCACGAAATTTTAAAACTCCTGAACCTTGACGATAGAAAACAGCTGATACTCTTCACATATCATAATTAGCAACTGCTGATCGAGATTTCTTTTTCTTGGTATTGATAAGGGTTGTACTTTATCAATATACTGCGTTTTGAGAGATTGTGGTGTCTCGTTTGATGTCTCGCCCGCAGAGCGGCGTGGAAGTTGGATGTGGAGTCGAATCTTGGATTACTTCTGTATTGAGTGGATTTCTATCTTGCAACACCTCCGAAACAGAGGGTGGCTCATCCCCGATATTTCTGCTTGTTGCCGATGAACGAGGAGTTAAATTTTTAGGAGGAATTAAACGTTTTAGATAGTTCAAAAAAAAAAAAAAGTCTTGTTCAAGACTAAGTTGTTCTAGTTAAACTTTATTAGTGGAATACTCCGTTTATAATCTTCCACTTTTCTGATCTGCAAAGCAACTCGGCTGCATTTATTCTTCAGAAATAGATTCCGACGAAATAGTCTTCTGAATCGTCTTCTTCTGATAGTGAAACCAAGGAGATAGGGGAGAGTGGTAATGAATGGGCCATGGTGATGAATAGGCCACTAACAAAATATGAAAAAGTATTCGCATGAATTTTTTTTTTTATGTCATCAATAGATGTAGCTATTTGTTCTACTAAACTCATCCAATTTTCATTCGTTTGTGCTGAGCCATTTTCAAACCAGAGTGGCATGGTCAAGAATCTGACTGAAAAGTAAGTTTTTCCCTTTTTAGTAAAACATTTCCTAGCTAAAATGTACCAAGTATTTCACTGCATACATATGTATAAGTTAGTCTTTCCATACCTTAAACTAATTTTAAGATGTATTTTGATGTTATTTAAATTCAATGTACTCAAAAAACCTAAATGTATTCCAAAAGTATAGGTGGGGCTAAATGGGCCACTATGTCATGGTAATGAATGGGCCACCTAAATATTGTTTTTT
Organism: Uloborus plumipes; assembly: GCA_038373865.1. Taxonomy (NCBI): domain Eukaryota; kingdom Metazoa; phylum Arthropoda; class Arachnida; order Araneae; family Uloboridae; genus Uloborus; species Uloborus plumipes. Next base: position 45,102 of record JAXGGA010007892.1, read on the forward strand.
CTTCCTTTTCTTTGGATTTTCGCATTAGTATGAAACACAACTGACTGTCATAGATAGATTAAAATTACTGTCGTCAAAATAGGTTTGTAGTAACTTCTAAATATAATTTGCAGATCTATATTATATTCCTATAGTACAATAGACCTCTGGTCGCAGTGTGTGGCTTGAAAAAGCCCCCGCTCTCCTTCATATTATATTCCTCACAGTACAATTTCATTTTCTTTCTTGGTAACTTAAATTAGATATTTCTTATTCCCGATGTCTAGTAAATTAAAAAAAAAAAAACATTTGAACTTTGACAAGTTTGAAAATGAAGATGAAGTTTTTGAAAGTGATTTTCAATATTATTTTTGAAATATATAAATTTTGTTAAATCATAGTGTGTATTATCTGTTATTTTTTTATATATATTTGATGTTATTTATATCTTACAATCTCATTATTTAGTCATTTTTCTGCTACAATTGGTATGCATCAGTTTTATTTTAATTGCATCAGTTTAGATGTTTATATAATTTTAAATCAGTATGATTTTGTATCATCATATCAAGTGCCACATTTATTTTGTTATATTCAGCAAATAAAAGATTAAACCCACATGTTTTCATTGAATTCATTTAGTGGCCCATTCATTACCTTCGATGGCCCATTCAACCCCATAGGTGGGGTTGAATGGGCCAAATTTCAAAATTTTTATTTTCTATTATAATTCATTATAGACAGGTGTAATCCAACTTTTATGACTTTTTTAGATAGCCAGATAAGTAAAGTAACTAAAACACCAATTTAGAGTTAAAACAAAGTGTTAGAAAAAATTACAAAAATTCAAAACCAAAAAGTGGCCCATTCATTACCACTCTCCCCTACATCACTGAATGATGCAAGAGACTGGGTCATATTAGAGAGAGATGATTTGGGCCCCCCTCTGTTAAGTTTCCCATTTACTGGAAATCAGGGAATCAAAGTATTGCTGCATCATTTGACACCAGTTGAATTTTTTTGCGTCTTTACGGATGATGACATCATAAACCATATACCCACTGAAACAAATAGATTTGCACGGGACTTCATCGAAAATAATGAACTGACACCGGGTTCCAGAGGGCAAACTGGACAGAGACAGACTCGAGTGAAATTAGGGTGTTTATAACATTATTTCTATTGCAAGGGTTTATGCGAAAACCATTGCAGAGATGGTATTGAACGCAAAAACCACTGCTGAAAACACCTTTCTTCGGGGAAGTTATGTCCGAAAGACGATTTAGTACGATCATGAGATTTTTACACTTCACGGATAATATTATTGATCTGAGAAATCATCTCCAGCCAGGACTTAAGTGAATGTACGAAATACGAGTATATAAATAATAAATTCAAATCTATGTATGTGCCTGAAAAGATGTTGCCGTTGATGAATCGTTATTACTCTGAAACTAGACTAATTTTCAAACAATATCTTCCAAAAAAGAAAGCGAAGTTCAGCGTTAAGTTCTTCCAACTTTGTGAGTCCGAGATTGGATACATTTGGAACGGTATAATTTATACAGGAAAAGATACTCCTTTGTAGGACTTTGCCGACAAGTTCAAATTTACAACGAATATTGTAATGTCACTGTTGGACAGTCTACTAAACAAAGGATATTTCGTCACTACCGACAATTATTCTACTTCACCAGAACTTTCTGAACTCTTACTTTCACAAAGGACTGACTTGTATGGAAATTTTGAAAAGTAACAGGAAAGATGTTCCGCAAGAAGTCAAGTCACGAAATCCTCCAGAAGGGAAAATCGTCCGGGTTGCCAAAAAGGAAAAATGTGCATTTTCAAACACATGGACCAAAAGCCCATTGTAATTTTAAGCACAGTACATACAATCGATTTCCTTGTAGGGTTATCAAGAAACCAAAATCAATTATGGACCACAATAACACCATGGGAGGAATTGACACAGCTGATCAGAGCTTGTCATATTATCCAACAGTACTAAATCAGCAAAAAATAAATATTACTCGTATGTTAAGATTTTCAGGCAAATATTAAACCAATGTGTATGGAACTCGTTCGTACTTTACAAAAACAATAGTGGCTCACTTAACCATTTGGACTTCAGGTTGGACCTCGTGGAAAACTTAATTGATACGTACAAGGATGAAAAAGTCGTAACACAACACCAGGCTCAAGACCGCCTTACAGGACGTCACTTTCCTTCATACATAGAGGCGATTAACAAAAAAAAAAGTATCAAACTAGAGCCTGCATTGTTTGCAGTCAAAATTTTGATAAGCGAGGAAAGCGCTTAAAAAAAAGAATCGAGATTTCAATGTAAAATATGCAATGTTCCATTGCGTGTAGTTTTGAATCGCATCACACGATTTCAAAATTTTAAATTCCAAAATACTAAAACAATGCGAAAGCCTTCATGTTGTGAAATTTGTATTATAGTGTTTTAACTGCATTTTGGGCACTTATTTCATGCATTTTTATGTCTATGTACATCGTATATTGTGTGAACAGTTTAAAACATAACTCAAATCTGAAACTGAATTAGTTGTTCATAATGCTGTATCAAAAATACACTGGTGGTCAAAATTATAAGGACAACTGAAAATTGTGCAGAAAAAAATTATTTCTGAACTAAATCGGATGAAATTCATACATAAAATGCTTTTTTTGCTGAAAACATTGTAGAGCATGTCACTTTTGAGAATAAAAAATATGAATGCTTTTTTTATGATTAATAAAAAATTTCATTTTTAAACTTGGACAAAATTATAAGGACAATTAATGTTTCGGCCTCACACCTGCTAATAATTAATAGTTTTCGCCTTCTTTTCTACAACTTTCATCAATATTGCTGTCATAGAGTTTGACAGTTCCTTCAGAATATTTTTTGGAACATTTTTTTCCCAAGCTTTTCGATAGAAGTCATAAGTCTCTGTTTATTTCAATATTGGATGATATTTTTATCAATTTCATAGGCTAGAATACCACACATTTTCCACAGGATTTAGATCGTGGCTTTCAGCCAGCCAGCCAAGTAGTTTGACAAAATTAGCCTCAAACCAAGATTTTGAAGTCTGAGAAACATGCAGCGAAGCATTATCCTGCTGAAATAATTAGTTTCCGCCCTGAATTAGCGGTCCATTTGTTACAAGATTATCTTCCAGTACATCAATATAGCTCTTCGAATTCATTCTGTATTCCACAAAAACTATGGGAGTAGTTTTATCTTGTGCAAAACTTCCTTATACCGTCAGTGAACCACCTCCAAATATACGCTTTAAAAAATTTTCTTTTTCTTTAGGGGGATCATGCCAGAAGTTGTGAAAAACGTCTGGTCCATCCAATTTACACCTTTGCTCGTCAGAAAAGACAACAGCATCCCATTTCCCCCCTATAGTGCTGTATTTTTTAGCGAACTGCACTCCCAATCTCTTTTGAACTTTTGTAAGAGACTTGAGAAGAAATGAATACATTGAAGAGGGGTGGAGTATCCGTCAATCTTCGCAAGACCAGTTTCTGTGTGATCGTCACGTGTTTTCTCTTGAGAACTCTCTTTCTGACACACAACTCTTCATTTCTGCGATTCTTCACTGAGTTCTACAGCGAGAATTTCGTTTCCTCTATTTTGAGTGTTGACTGAAATTTTTGCTTGCATTTTCATATAGATAGCAGCGAAGATAGTGATCCTTGGAGTTATCACTCGGATTCACCACTCATCTCTTCAGACTCTGATGATTGTGAACATGACTTAGCTGAAGTACGTGGTTGGTGTCATGTTGATCATTCAAACTGCCCGCCTTCCCTCGCCAAGATTTATTTTTCTAGGAAATCCAGGAACTAATTTTTTTGTGCAAAACGGACAAGATCCATTAGAGTATTTTCGCCATTTCTTTGATGATAAACTGGTAAATATCATTGTACAAGAAACAAATGATTACGCAGATAGCTTTCTTTTGAATGCGAAATTATCTTTTATCCCTTTTATCTTGGAAAGAAACGACTAAAGAAGAAGTGGTTAATCTTTTTTGCCATACTAATCCTCATGGGAATAAATGTCAAGCCCCAGATGGAAATGTACTGGACAAGAGATCTCGTTTTAGAATCACAATTTTTTCATAAAACAATGACGGAGCAGAGATTTAGTCTCATTATGAAGTTCTTACATTTCTCTAAGAATGAAGATGATAATTCGAATTTCGAAAACAAAAAACTGAAGAAAATTGAAAGAGTAAAGCAATACCTTTTTCAAAAATTTTAAGAGTCATACAGTTTGGAGAGAGATATCTGCATCGATGAATCTCTTTCACTCTACAAATGCAGGCTTTCCTGGAGGCAATATACACCCTCCAAAAGAGCGAAATTTGTTATCAAATTTTATATGTTATGTGAATCTACCTTTGGTTATGTGTTAAATGGCGTAATATACACAGGCCAGGATACTAAATACGACAAATATGCAGATTTCGGCCAAGTTACAAAGAGTGTCCTCACACGAATTGTCAGTATGTTGGGAAAAGGTCACTGCATAATAACAGACAGCTTATATAACTCCCCAGAATTGACAGAGGTTTTGATAAAGAACAGAACTGACAATTATGGCATTTTACGGACTTCAAGAAAAGATGTGCCAAAAGATTTAAAGAAAAAGAAATTGAGGGAAGGAGAAAGTTTAGCGTATCAGAAGGGCAAAATTTTAACTCAAAAATGACTGGATGAACGGAAAACCTGTGGCTATCTTGAGTACTGTACATTCTTCAGAAATGGTGACGGTAGCTCCGAAGCCACCCAAGAAAAAATAAGTTAAAAAATCTTCAGTTGTCCTAGAATACAACAATACCGTGGGAGGTGTGGATGCCTCCCAACTATCCCTCAAAAGGAAAACGGCAAAGGAAATTCTACAAGAAGATTTTTTTCCGCTTTTTGAACATGACTGTTTGGAACTCCTATGTACGGCACACACACAAAAAAAAAGAAAAACAACGGTGCATTACACCATATGTCCTTTCGTGCTCAGTTAGTGAAAGCTATAATTGAGAAGTACATCTCATGCGCTAATTCTCGTTTTCGAATGATGATCACAAACAAATAAAAAGTTGAAAACCCTCTTCGATTCACCGGACAGCGTTTTCCAAGCTATATCTCTCCGACTGAGTAGAAGAAAGAACCAACCAGATGCTGTGCAAAGAAATTGGACAGCGGCAAAAGAGTTCGAAAAGAAACTCGGTACTTCTGCAAAAAATGTTATGTACCTCTTTGTCCTGCATCTTGCTTCGAAATTTACCATACTCGTGATCTTCACTGTTAGGCAGGGATAGGCAAAAGCATTGTTCGCATTTTTTTGGATGATATCTTTTAAAAGATAAGAACAACCTGTAACAAATCAATATGCAAAATTATAGTTGACTTTTTTGACAACAGAAAATTTGGAGGTCAATAACTCGTATATAAACAACAAACCAGAGACAGATTGTCTTCTTTTTCCTTTCATTTTTTCGCCCTGCTCTATTGACAATATTTATTTTAGTCTTTTTTAAGACTAATTCTTCTGTTTCGTTTCATTTCACTCATTCGAATGATGGATGATCCTTATATGTATAGTAGTAAAGGTATTTTTACATAACAAGTATAAATTTCGTTTAGTGAAACGAATACATTCTACCAACGAACTGTAGTGGAGGTGTATAAATAAGTTTTGTAAAGTCAAACTATATACTAAAAGGAGAGCAGGATGTTTTCTCTAGATTGCTTGGAAACCATAACCACGAGCAGATGTCGGAAAATATTATTAACAGACAAGCACTTAGTAAAGCCATAAAGCTAAGAACTATTGAAGAACTGACAGAAAGGCCTTCCAAACTAATTCAAAAGAAAATAGTAAAGCAACCGCACTCTCTAAATATCTTGAACAAAAATAACTCAAAACTAATACGAAATAATATTATTCATGCAAAATTGAAGAGCTACCCGAAATCGCCAAGAAATAGTTTTAAAGTACAGAAAGCTGTGGAAGCTATGAAGATCACAACTGCTAAAAATGAAGAGTTTGTGCTAGCAAATGACTTTCAAAACGAAATTATAATTTTCTCCTGCAATTCAAATTTGGAACTTCTGTGTGAAGCAGAGATTTTGTTAGTGGACGGAACATTCGAATACGTGCTAAAAAAATTTCTACAAATGTTTTCAATTCAAGAATATAAGAATAGTACATATGTAGTACACACCTTAAAAAAAATTGGTTTTTCAATTTAAGCTGCATAAATCATAAAATATGCGACAATTTCCTGATTCCAAAAATGTATAACTTATGTGATATCGAATTCTGAAAGCTAATTATTGAACAGATAGTATAATGAAGGTAAATATTGAAGCTTAGAGTGATCTAGTTCAGAGCTGTGTTTGCTAAGCGTACATATATGCAGCCATAAATTTTCAAATTATAGCGCAACAAATACTTATTCAAAAACTTCCTTAAAGAAATAAAGAATTGAGAAAAATACTCTCATATACAATATTTTGTAAGTTCTACTTGATTTTAATATAAATCAACCTCTCATAATTTGCGCCCAATTTAGACTACTTTCCTTGTTTAGATTTGCGAATTTTAGAGTTTCCCAATACTTATGGTGATATAGTGTAATGCTAATGTGTGCTAGCATTTTTTCGCTCTCCTATTAGAAGAGTTATGCTAAAATACTCATTAAAATTTAAGTAGAGTAATAGTTAATCGTTAATTAATTTGATTACAGGATATTGCACTGTGATCAAAGCTGAGATTTACCAAATTTCACAAGATCGCAAGTAGTGGGTAAAAAATGAGTTACAAGATTCCGGTTATAGTAAGGGGGCTACGGGAAAAGAAACTGCATTTTGTGATAAAAGCATGAAATTTGGTAGGTTTGTAGACAATGTATAAAAAAACATTTTTAGAAGGGGAGTCAATCGGAAATCCCCCCAAACCCCTCTTAGCGGCCATTTTTGGTCCAAAACTAGAAATAGCGCTTTTTTGTAATTATTATTATTATTTTCTTCTTAAATCATTGGCTATGTCATTACATAGGCGTTTATTGTATTTTTTATCGTTTAAAGCTCCACTTAGAGACTAATTTTAAAAAGAACAACCCAAAAATGCTTTTTTTTGGCAAATCGATATTTTTTAAGAATAAATTCGTGGAAGTGAATTCCCTCTCCCCATAAATGCATTAATGGTTTAAGAATGTAAATATACATTAAATAAATGTTTAAAAAAAGTAGGGTGCCGGTTATCCGGATCCTAATTGACCGAACCGTCCAATTATCCGGTCATGATACCTCTCATTTTTATGACTAAGCACACATCATCGAAAATGTTCCCCAAGGGTACAAAAGCACAAGAACTTGAGGGAAAAGTTAATGTCAAGATAGCATGATTCTACCAAAATACAATTTAAAGTTTCAATTTCAGAAATTTTAAAGTTTTAGTTTTAAATTTATTTTTCCTCTAATTTTTATTATTGTTGCCGTTGCTGATTTTTTTTCTTCAAATATGGTCGTTCATTAGGTGACGAATATTTTCCAGTGTGTTTATCATTGGTAACATGCGTCATTGTTCATATGTTCCCGTAAATGCTATTTATATGGATCGAGATTAGGAAAGATGCTCATATTTTTATAAGTTACGGTTTCTCATAGTCTTGTGGTTTTACATGTTCAAAAGTATTGTTTTAAATGCATTTATTTTAATTTTGTTTAAGTGTTAAAGTTTAAATGGTAAACTTTAATGGTTAAAAATTTAAATGGCATGGTTAAAGCTTTAATGGTTTAAAAGTTTAAATGGCAACCAGGTGTTATGTTTGGTAAAAACAACCCCAGGAAATGTTGTTTTTACAAAATTATTACAACAGATATTTACTGGATAAGATTTATTTTCTGTTCGAAATTAACTCCAAAAAAAATCTATTGTGCCCTGCAGCAACTTTAAATGTATCAGTCTTGTACTGAGGTTATGAAACAATGTTCGAAATTCTGTCAAAACAGGCAAAAATTAGGCAATTATCAGGCTTCGTAAATGCAGGTAGATTTAAATTTGAAGAATTATTTGCATCGGAAAAATTTAATGAAAAGAGGGATAAGTGGCATAAATCTTGTATCTTGAGGTATAACAGTACAAAAGTCAGAAGAGCTGAAGAAAGAAAAAGAAAGGAAAACTTTGAAGAGTGCCACGTAAGTAAACATTTTGAAGAGGCTTCAGTTCAGCAGAAGAGAAAGAAATGCACTTCATCCTTTCCAGATTTGTGTTTCTTTTTTGATAAGCCTGGTGAAAATAGACAGGAGTTACGTCTAGTTCTGACGAAATCAGTTGACAGAAAATACGAAATTGCGTGTTGGTAAAAGCAGACAGTACGCTCACTGCTGAGTTGGCGCAAGCTGACATAATAGCTCAAGAATGCAAGTACCACCGTACTTGCATTCGTTAAACTTTACTTGTAAAACTTTATCACTCATGAAGGACACCAAATGATTGTTCTGAGGAAAATATTTATTCACGAATTGAATTAATTGCCCTGCACCGAGTAATTTCTTACTTGCAAAATCTTAGAGTTAACAAAGGAGATAAGTATCCAATTTTCAGAATATTCGTTCTACTAAAATATTATTCTAAAGGAATAGAAGACTTATGCTACAACACAATTTATCAATCGAAAATAAATCTGCTAATGATGTTGGCAATACCGGGCTTAAAGCAAAGATATTATCACACTTCGAACATGGACATGCAGAGAAATCAGGCTTTGAATATGTTTTAGTTTGTAAAGGTAAGTGAATCAATATGTGTCTCCAGTACTAGCAGTTTCGAAGATGCTCTCGCAAGTGACATGATAGTGAATTCCACTAGGACATGCATTTGAAAGTCAACTGCCAGCGTCGAAGGCGGATTTGAAGAGTCAGCAAGAAACTGTTGATCCTCTTCTATCGTCCTCTTAAATAACTTGTTATATGATACTTGCAATATTGATGGTCTTCCTTCTCAACCATTACTTGCAATTTGTCGGTTGTATTTAATATGCATATATATATATATATACTTCAAACAAATTAACAAAGCAAACTATCAAGCATCAAGTAAACAAGGAACAGCCAATACCTGTTTATTTGGCCATTAAAGTACACGAACAGACTAGAAGAAAAAGTCTTGTTGACATAATGCATATTTTGGAACTTTTCATTTCTTACTCAAGGCTTCTAAAGATTTCTACTGGACTCTGCAAAGCATCAGTTAAACAAATTGATAAATATAAAACTACATTTCCCTCACATTTCAGGATCTTTGTTTTTACACCGGCCGCGCACGATAATTTTTATTATAACTCTAGTAGTACAACAAACAAGGACTCTTTCCATATAACAAGCATTTCATTGTTTCAGCATGGCCATTTCAGCAGCAGGGCTCAAAAATTCCTCTTGTATTTCCCGAAATACCATCTTCTAAAAAGGTCGCTCAGTTACCACATCAGGTATATCATTATTTGTAAATCCAGCATATCTTTCAGTGAAGGAACCACCACAATCTAATTTTGATGGATTAAATAAGTCAGAAATGTTTTTCATAGAAACTAAATTAACAAATGAATTCTTGAAAGAGGTGAAATGTCTTAAGCGAATTTACGTCACGCAAGTGTAAAACAAACTGCTCTCAAAAACTTGTTGCTGATTCAAAAATGGACTGTGTGCACCAATGTGTAAATTCTGCAATGGAAAATGTTGTATATCTCTGTAAATTACTAGCCAGTTCAATTACGAAAAATCAGCTTGTATATAGCCATTACACATAATCATTGTATATAATTGCTTGCTCAGATTTATATTGAAATTCAGTTGTTTCTTTTGTTATAAAGGGTTACTTTTCAATAACAGCATAATATGATAAGTAGTAGACAAGTTGCTTAATTAACACAGCACTAAACTTTTTATTACAACATTTTTTTTTTCTTCTCTCATCTTTTAGAGAGAACAAACTCCTCAAATCGTTTAATGAGAAAAAAACTTGAAATTTGTTTTAAAGCTTTTTCTTTAGAATTTCGCAGTTGTATAAAAATATGATCGTGCCTCCCCCTCCCCCCTATTTTATAGGTGCAAGCGTAACTTATAATCCTGCTGAATGTGAGTGAAATTTCCATGACATTGCGTATTTTTTTTCAAAATGTTTGACGTTTTTTTTATTACTTTTTTCGTCCATAAGGAAAACTGGTTTTATTTTAATTAATCAAAGATAAATATTCATTCTTAAGGAACAATTCAAACGGTTTTTTAAGTTTTGAAAAAATACTAGTTTTGCTTATGATTTTTAATTTCTGTTTTTATTTTCAGTTTTGCAATACATTTTTATGAGTAAGTTTTAAAAAATATGCTCGGGTTTTCCAAAGTTTCGGATTTTTGGGGTTCGGATTGCTGGGATTTTAATGCAACTAAATTGTTTTTCTTTAATATAGTGCTTTCAGATACATAGTTGGACACCCTTAAACCGGCCCCTGAAAACAATTTGGAAGATTTTGATCAATTTCAGTTTTTCAGAAAAAAACGAAATTTTAATGAGTACTATTAAAATTAATCGGTTTTAAGCTATTTTGACGGTTTTATAATCTTTGTTTAACATAATTGAACTCTAATAAGATGATAAAAAAGGTGTTTTTTGAAAAAGAAATAAGAAAAGCAATTTCGGACTTTTTGACCAAAAATGGCCGCCGGAGGGGTTTGGGTGGGGATTTCGGAATGGCTCCCCTTCTAAAAATGTTTATAAATTCATTGTCTACATACACACCAACTTTCATGCTTTTATCACAAAATGCAGTTTCCGGCTATATTTTGGACCATAGCCCCTCTACTATTACATTAGGTGAGTGAGCCAAAGATAGCCTAATACTTTCCCATTATTTTATTCTTTTGCTCTCAATTTCATGCTGATCTGTAACACATATTAAGTGAAAAAAATTTTGTAAAGTGACTTGTTGGCCATCTTCGGAGCATGTTCTAAAGGTGGCCAATATGTTGATGTCCATAGTAAAATGCTAAAAACATTAAAAGCTACAGTCTTGTATTTCTAAAAACGTAATCAGGGCTCGATAAAATCATTGATGTTTTGGTTCTTGTAAAATAAAGTGCCCCTTGTCACAAGAAAATCCACGCATCTTCAATGTAGTGTTTAAAAAAATGGAAGAAAAAGAGAAGGGTGAAACAAATTCTCTCTGTTTTAGTGCCCCAAAAACTATGGCCCCCATCCCCATGAATTCGCAGGACCATGTGTTAACCCATTTATGCCCAGTATCCTAAAAAGGGACACTTGTTAGTTACTGCATACAAAAACTTGTAATGGGTATATCCTTTTACTAAAGCTGTTTTTCACAAGTTAAATAGTCCTTCTTCTTGAGAAAACCAGATAGGGCCACTATTTGTATCTCACATATCTGCAAAATATCCCATAAACAGGACGTTAAAAAACTTAATAAATATGGCAACGGCGAACTATTTTAAGACTAAAATGTATGTAAACCATTCCAAGTAAGAGTTTTAAACAGATAATTTTTTTTTCAAAATGTAAATAAAAAACTTGAGCATAAATGGGTTAATCAGTCCTTGAGAGTTAATGCAATGATACATTTTCAGACATTTTATTTGTAAGGAAATTAAGAAAAAACGAAATACAATGAAGACTTTTTTTTACTGCAACGTATCATTGTTCTACTTGTCCTGGATAAAAATACATCGAACATCACACATTTCATCGCTGAAATTATAATTGAGTGAGACGCAGACTATTATCTTTGTATTAAAATTAGTTTACTTTTTAAAGTACTTTACCTTAGGAACTTGCATGATCACTATTCCAGCCTTACAAATTGCACAGGCTTATGGTGAAAAAAAGTAAAGTAAAATAGCTGAATTTTATGTACTATTGGTGCTCATTTCCGGAAACATGATGAAAAAATTCTATCACGTGAGTGCTTGCGAAACTGACTTTTTTTATTTTTGAAATCTCCCATCACACAAAGTATTCCATAAAACAATTTATCTGGCAAAAGTGTTTTTTTTTTTAACTTTAATATAAGGAAAAAAATCGTCTTAGAGATGCATTTCGATTCTTCAGCAATGAACTACATTTTATTAGTCTAAATAGATGAAAAAGGATAAAAAATGCCAAATTTTACTCATTCGTGGAGCAATAAAATGGCTACATCTTAGGAATAACAAGTTCTCAAGAAAAATAAAAGTTTGAGTAAACAGAATATTATTGTGTCAGTCCTTAGGGAAGGCACTCGGGAGAAATGAATTAAATCACGTTAAAACGATAATATAAGATAGGACAAAAGAAAGGGCCAAAACTGAGAGAAATTGTAAAAAAAGAAAAAAAAAACGCTAGATACAAACTCCAGAAATTATAATTTGATTTGATCTCGAGTTCGACTCTGACAACGAGAGAGGACTGCGAATACACTACGCCATATCTTTGCTTCCTTGATATGATGTAGCTCAAAGAACTTCATAGTTACAAGACATAAGTTAGACAAATAGAATATTTTCTTCATTCGGCGTTTTAAAATTTTTCATACCGGGAGAGGTTTAACCCTGAAATCTCCCTCTATGGGCACAGCTCTGGTTATGTAAATTTAGCATTGTGTTCAAACTTAAAATTTATGCATGTGTCTGTGAAATATTATAAAATTTTGTTTAAAAAAAATTCTGTTAATCCTTTTTTGGCTAAAAATAAACTGATCCATTTCTCCTCTAGGTTTATAATGGAGGATAGATGTAAAACTAGTGATATTTGGTATCATTTCCACTAAGAGGCGAAATGGAAGGCAAGATGTAGGATTTGTCGTGTTGAAATTGCACTGTGTGGCTCAGCTGAGAATTTAAAATGGCATTTGAGTAGAAAGCATCCAACAGTGCATTTAACCCGATTCCGAGTTATCAAGTATAAATATATCATTAGATGACATTTCTTCTTCTGATGATGAAAAATTTTCTGATCCAGAAGTAAATGCAAAGGACACGTTTGATTAAATGATCTTGAATGAATCATTAAATTCTGAAGCAAGTCGTTTGGAAGCTCTGTTTATGATGCTATAGTATTCGTTTAGGCATGGCCTATCTAATGGTACCATAATCGATTTGATATCCCTAATGAATCAAATCACTGGGGTTGAAGTGCTGCCACCAAGCATGTTTTTACTCAAAAAAATATTTTCTTGTGATTTTGAGTACGATATACATTTTTACTGCAAGCATGGCATGACATACTTGGAGAAAATGCCAAGATATGAGACTTTGAACCCTAAAGATTGTGATGTGTGCCTCAGAATTATGAATCCAAAACTTTTAAATGATGGAAAATTTTTTATAACAATACTTATTTTATTACAAATTAAACAAATATTGCAAGAATCAGGCATGGAACAAAAGATTTTTTTGGAACCATCAGCATCAACCATAAGTAGTACTTTTTCTGATTTAAAAGATGAAGCAGCATTTTCAAAATTAATTGAAAAAGGTTTGTCCAGCACTGACCTCTCTGTAACCTTTAATATGTACTGATGGTTCACCTATATTTAAATCGGTAAATACTTTAGGGCCAATACAGTTTCGCCTTAATGAATTACCTTTAGAAGAAAGGTTCGAATCCCATCGTAATCTTGTTGCTGGGCTGTGGTTTGGACCTAAAGAACCGGTGATGACAACATTTTTTAACCCTTTCAGGTTTTATGTAATGAAGGTGTGGTTTGGAGCAATGGCAAAACAGAAAACATTCAGTAAAGTTTTTTTCCATTGTGTGATTTCATTTCTAAGCCTCAGCTTCAAAATATGAAGCAGTTTAATGGAAAATATGGTTGCCCTTATTATTACCATCCAGGGGAGATTGTTGAAGGCAATCAAAGGCGATACCCAGCTGACACTATGTATCCCAGTCGAAAAGATAAAGACATGAGAGATGACATGGAAAAAGCGCATAAGACTGGTAATGTGGTAAGAGGCATTAAAGGTCTATCACCATTTTGTGTTTTACCATATTTTGATGTTGTAAATGGCTTTCCCATAGACTATATGCATTGTTGCTTACTTGGTGTTGCAAAGCTTTGTGCAACCATATGGACTTCTTCTGCAAACCATTCTGAAGAATATTATTTATCTGAGGCAAAGAGAAAGAAAATAGATGAAAGGCTTCGGTCTATTACTCCCCTTCAATGCATATCAAGAAGACCTCGACCAATATCAGATATTGGTGCACTGGAAGGCCAATGAATGGCGAGCTTGGTTGTTGTTTTATTCTATTCCCAGCTTGGATGATATTTTGCCTTCAAACTACGTGAAACATATGGACCATTTATCGTCTGCAGTACATATACTACTACAGAAGGATATTGAGAAAGGTGCTATTGATGCAGCAAATACATTGGCTACACAAATTTGTTTTTCAGTTTGAGCAACTGTATGGTAAAATCCGTATGAATTTCAACGTTCATTTGCTCTTGCACCTTGCGAAATGTGTGAGTGTATGGGGCCCATTGTGGCTGTTTTCAGCTTTGACATTTGAGAGTGGCAATGGATTAGTAAACGGAACAAAAGGTGCTGCTCAGCAAATTGCCTCGAAATATTGTATTTTCTCATCCATTCCTAAATGTATACAAATGTATGATGTTAGAAATGAAATTTTAGATTTTTGTGACTAGTTAATGTCATACAGATGGGTCAAAAGTTCCATAAAAATTTCTGATGTGACAGCTATTTCTGTATTTAAGAATTTTGATTCTGATGCTGAAGAAATGCAAGC
>JAXGGA010007893.1:0-59897 GCA_038373865.1 Uloborus plumipes
CCCCTCCTGTCTCGCCTTGCACCGGAACTCTCAAAGTCAACAAAATCTTGCATCGTTTTAACTGCGCTGGTTCCCCGTTATGCCCCTTCTGCAATAACATCGAAACCATTGAGCATTTCATACTTTTCTGTCCCTTCCTTTCCCGCTTCCGTCTTCCCCTCTTTCGGAGCCTTCGTCTTCCGGCTTTCTGCAGTGACCTCTCTCTCGTTCTCGACCGTATCTGTGCCAATCGTTCCTCGATTCGTGCCTTCTCCGACTTCATTACTCGCTCTGGTCGCTTTTAGCCCTTGATGGTTTTTTTTTTTTTTTTTGCTCTCTCCCCTGTTTTGGATGCGCGCCTTTCGCCGTTGTATTCCTGCTGCGGTATAAGTCTCCCCTTGCGGGACAGACACAGACCGCCAAATAACTCAACTCAACTCAACTCAACACACACACAGGTAAACACATGTGATTATCAGTTGGGTTTTTACACACTATACATTTATGGGGGTTCGTCTGCTGGTTAGATTTTTGGGAAATACTTTTATAATTTTAAATATACAAAAGGTAAGTTCTTAATTTTATTTTTCATTATCTTTATATGGAATTGCTTCAAGACTAATTTAAAAAAATAAAGGCTTATACCAACACAAAATATGATCGAAGCACATTTATTTAATTTTTCGCAAAAAATGACAAATTGTTGAAGTACGATATCTCCTAAACAATTCGTCCTACAGAACTCCACTTGAGCTTAAATTGTTGCAAATTTAATGATCTTCAAAATGGGTATGCACACGTATCATCAAAAGTTGCATAGTTCAGGAGTGATAGGGGAAAATCTGAAAACAGTCAGGATAAGACCACAGCCAACTAGAACCATCATAAAAATAGCAAAAAAATGAGTGGAAATGACCTGTAAAGTTTTTTTTTTAATTTTTAAAATAACATTTTAATATAGTTTTACCCTTTTCTACTCTTCTACACATTTTTCTACTGCCCTCCTATTCTTATTAGGAAACGATTTTGCTCATTTTTCAAAATTTTAAATATTTATTTTTCGCGATTGTAAATGAAATATTGAACCTACAGACTATTGTTTGGCCTTGAATGAAAGCTGATTAAATGTGCTGTAATTATATGTCCATTTTTTGCCTTGTAAAATAGGAATTTATGTTGATATTTGGTCCAAAATATAGTCGAAGCATAATTTTTTCACTTTTCGCAAAAAAACTCCATTGTTCGAAGTACGATATCTCCTGAACTATTCCTCCTACAGAACTCCACTTGAGCTTAAATTGTTGCAAATTTAGTGTTCTTTAAAATGGGTATTCACATGTATAGTTAAAAGTTGCATAGTTTAGGAGTTATAAAGGAAAAACTGAAAAATGTCCGAAAATTTTGCAGTTTTTCGCGAGTTTCGCAGCGAGCACAGGTTTTAGAAAGGTGCAAACTTAGATTTACACTACCCAAAGGGACCCAAACAACATATTAAAAATTCAGAACTACATCCGGATTTGCGATTTTAATGTCTAATTTGACTGGACTATAATTGAAATAAAACAAAAGTCTTTTTCGGCCCACCCTTACTTGGTGAATCCGCCACTGCAAGCCTAAAACTAGGAGCCCGGCTCGGACTGACTGACTACCTAGCTGACAAGAAGCTCCCGCCGGCCATGAAAATAGAATACTTTCTGAAGTCCTTGAAAAAGTTCTTACATTTTTCTCGGGTCGAATTTGTTATTGAATTGTGATGAAACGCGGCCTTTCGACCAAGTGGTTCCATGGCCTGAAGCAAGGAGAGTGTTATGCTTTCTTAACACGTTTTCGGTCATTACTGTTTATTACGCACCATCTCTCCCCCAGAGATAAGTTTATTCATTTCGCTCTAAAGACAAACTGATTTTCGTTGCTCTATCTTGACGTAAGGATTAAAAATGTTCCTTTACATTTATTTTTTATTTAAAGGGTACTAAGCAGGCCCGTCATTTACGGGGGGGGGGGCAGGAAGTGTCAATTGCCCTCCCCCCTGACTTTGAGAAATCAATGTATTTACATATAAGTGGGCGTGGTTTTTTGTTATTTTCTGGTGAAATTGTGTTGTGTTTTTAAACTTTGCCCCCCCCCCCCTGGAAAAACTTGAAATGACGTCTCTGGTGCTAAGTCCTCTGCCTCACATCGTAAAATCATCAAGTTTTACTCAGTACTTTTTCGGGAATATGTCCATAAAGGGACAAGTATACATATGTGTCGGGGGGGGGGGTATACTAAAGAGAAAAACTGTCTGGGAAGCACTTGAGAGAGGAATACTGCCGTGATACGCGTAAAAGTGGAACCTGCAGTCGAATTCAAACTAAGAAAAAAGTTTAAAGTTTTGCGCCTCCATGTATTTGATTTAGATGATACTTTTTCAGAAATTTAAAAAAAAATGTTTTTTGTTCCCAAATGACCATAAACATTGTGTGTGGGTAAAATACTTCACAAAGAACCACCTGTTGGTGATAACTCAATTTGTTAAAAACTGCAGATACGACTTTGTGCTTAGCACGGCAGAATACTCTTTTCTGAAAAGAGAATACTAAAATGAGATACTTTAGTATTTACCCCGATAAAAAAAATAAAAAAAAAAAATGCGAGAGATTATTGTGACCCCCCGTAAATTTTCCTTAGAAGTTTTAGGTTGAAAATATTCTTTCAGACTTCAAAAAATTAAACCAAATATTTTACTAAAAAGGAGTTTATCATAAAACTTTCTACGCTCTCTTCGTAATGTCTCTTACTTCTAATCTCTCTATTCCAATTCTAACTCTTTCCCCAAACTCTGGATCAGCTTGACCATGGCTACCTGCGATCCTTAAGCGGCTAGCCAGACGCGCGTTAGAGCAAAGGAAATAAAGGACAGGGCGAAGTTACCGTTGTCTCCGCTTGTGGCGCTGATCTCCTAGGGTTGGTTTGCGCGTATTTCTGTTATAAAAATCTGGATTTCGCTTTGCTTTTTAGTGAAAACCGCGTTATTTCTTTCAAGTGATTTTTCTGTTCATGCATTATTCATCGAAACACATCCCACGATACTTGATTGCACATTAATGTCATGTGTTCTTTTTTTTTTTTTTTTTTGTGAATGTTGTTTTAGAGTGTCTATTGCAAAGTATTGACAAAAATCATTTTCATTCTTTTCGCAGGCACTTTTTTTTTTTTTTTTTGTATTTTAGTTTGCAATTTAATTCACAACTGGTACTGGCGCTATAAGAACGTTGGTGTGCTCATTGTCTTCACTTAAAAATAATCTGAATGTCTGAATCATTCATCTATTCATTATAGTATTTTATTTTATTAAACTTTTTTTTTAATTTTTTTCTTTATTTATTTTTTGAGATTCGTTAATTTTCTGTTAAATACAAAATTTTAATAGGAAAGCAATTTGAATTGATTGGGGGGGGAAAATGAATTATTTGGCTGAGCTGCACATGCTAAGATCTCAATATCTGTCCTTCTTCTTTCTTTTATTTTTCCTTCATTCTCGGGCTATTTTCGTGGCACAAGGTTTTTCATTTTTATATTGCTTTCATTTTTATATTGCATGATTATTTGAATATATTTCACCCTAAAAAAATAAATAAATAAAATTAAAATTAAATAAAATTTTCTTAAACATATGAGGAATTAAAATACAATCCCCCCAGGGGGGACTGTATTTTAATTGACCTCCCTCTGACCCCCTCCCCCAATTCGGGGGAGGGGTCAATTAAAATACAAAACTGTATTTTAATTGACCCCCCTCTGACCCCCTCCCCCAATTCGGAATTCCCCCCCCAATTCGGAATTCCCCCCCCCAATTCGGAGGAGGGGTCAATTAAAATACAAAACTGTATTTTAATTGACCCCCTCTGACCCCCTCCCCCAATTCGGAATTCCCCCCATTCGGGGGAGGGGGGTTCAATTAAAATACAAAACTGTATTTTAATTGACTTTCCTCTGACCCCCCTCCCCCAATTCGGGGGAAGGGGGTCAATTAAAATACAAAACTGTATTTTATTTGATCCCCCCTTCCCCAATTCGGAAGGACGGATCTGCATCTAACTGCATTTTAATTGAACTTTTACGTTTTCTTCGGCGCTTCTATAAATGTAATTTTAGCAGAATCAGCTTTCCTTTTTACAGCTCTGGTTAAAACGAAAGTGAGGAAAATGTAATCCTTCAAATAAATGATTGTCTCTCGAATATATAAAGCTATCTTCTAAATCAGATGTAAACGTAATGTTTCACGTAAATGTAGTTTCGAAGACTACATGTGTTATGACTTTTGAACAATCTTTAAATTGTTTCATGTGCATTATAAATGTTTTAAACTGTGAACACATAACAACACTATGTATGTTGATGTTTTGTTTTTTTTTCATCAAGACTAAAACAGTTTTACTCCTAGAAATCAAGTCTTTACACGCATGTTATTCCTATAGCCGTCCCTTTAGAAAGCCGCACCGAACCCTAGGAGATCAGCGCCAAATGACTGAAGTGGCAGAAAATGTAAGTTCTGCATGTACGCTCTTTTTCGCCCGTCTGGCTAGCCGCTTAAGGATCGCAGGTAGCCATGGCTTGACTAGCTCCATGGACTGAGATTTCCAATCTGCCGCTCTTGGATGAATGGTTCAGCATTCGAAAGGCTCCCAACAATGTTGTTCACCAGACGAGTTTTTTCACCTTCATTTAGTCTCTGTAAAATAAGGTTTTATTTTCGTTAGCTAATATTTTTGCAAAACTAGCTTATTACCCGGCTTTGCCCGGGTGCTTATAAATACAATACTATTTTAATAATTTTTCTGCATCATACAATATTTGTACCAATGTTTCAAGGTAATTAGAACATGAATTATAATTGTTTTTAACTTATTTCATGCTAAAATGAAATAGGTGAGCCTTAAATTGATAATTCATTGCTAATCGTAATCCTTGTTGGAAAATACTCATATTTAAATGCGCTAAATTTTATCAATTTGTATGCTTAAAGGCTTATCTCTATTACTCTATCTGTTCGAAATTGAAATAAAATGGCCATTTTGAGACAAAAAAATTTTATTTTGAGCTTTTTGGGATTTTTTTTTTTTTTTTTTAATTTCAAAACACCACTTATGTGAATTCTAGTGCATCAAGGAACCTCTGTGCCAAGTTTGATAAAAATTCGATGAAAACTGGACTTGTATAAGGAACAAGCATACATATATACATTACATACATCTATTTTATATATTGACGATAGGTAGAGATTTATACTCCACAAGTGTTAGCTACGGTTGGCACTTAGCAAACTGCAGAAATCTCGATAGCTATGAGAAAATATTTCTTACCTTTTGTGACTCCAAATAATCCCTCAGTTGCTCAGAAGCCTTGTCTTGCAGTTGGAAATTGTCTTTTATTTTCTTATTCTTCGATGAACTATTTCTCTCCGTTCGAAAGCCAGATGCATAACCTGCAAGAGTGCCATTTGTTTTTCTATCAGAGGTGTCATCGACCAACACATGCGTGTCATTATTTCTTGACATGCTTGAGAATTAAATTGCAATAAAAAAAATCTAGCAACTTTGCAGGCACTATTAAGCAATAATCATGTACATAAATTATTTTATGAATGATCTTTCGCTGAAACCTGTGTTCGGGAATTCCGCTACTCTTTTCACTATCAACCGAGCAACCTTCGGACATTCCTATGATACACAAAACCTACAACCTTAACGTTTAATTAAGCATGAGGGTTAAGAATAAAAGACGTTCGTTAATCCTTCTCCATTTTTTTCATAAGCTTTTTCTTTAGTTAAAAGTTTCAAGGTGCTCGCTCTAAGAACGAATGTCAACTAAAATGATTCTTATCATATTATTATTATTTTGTGACATTGTTTATATCAAGCAAGAGCTAACTGCTACAAAGTTCATAACTCAATGAATTTTCAATAGGGTGAGTTCTGGTAAGTGCGTGCCCTTTTTTTCAAAGTTCATGTTCTCAAGGATGCTGCTCTGTTTAAAAATCTAGTACACTCACAATTTATTTTTAGTTTTCTTTCCAGCTCCTTTACTAAGATTTTCAAGCATATAATATGTTAAATAAACCCTAAGCATAGGTTTTGTGACTTGGTTTATGACACCTATTCTAAGGTACGCACTTTCCCTACCTAGCGGGGTAAGTGCGTCCACCTTAAATTATGTGAATATGAGCAGGCAAAAACTTCTGGTACATATTAAATATGTTAGGTAATTGCCTTGGGATAATTCCTAATACTAAAGATCAGCACTTGCTTGCATGGATGAAACGCAATCAGTGATATCCCACGTGTCTTACGAACAACTGTGATTTGAAGATTGAGAGAGTTGTGTCTGTGATTCTTCCTTTGTCTTTTTAATAATAGTCCAAGAGCCAGTGGCCGGCAGACTTACGGTATTTTAGCAAGCTTCATTTTTTCATCAGACAATGTCCCATGGCTGCTGTTTACGGAATGGGCACTCGTTAAGCTCAAAGCGGGTTCCTATTAGGGCGGCGGGGCGCGAAAGGTGCCAAAAAAAGACGAAAATTTACGTCATTTTAGCAAAGCTGATTTTTTGATATGTTGAAGTAGTCGATTGGTACTATTAAAAAATCACAATGGCAGACGTCCAGGTGGGTTCCAAAGTGGTGGCAGACGTCCAGAAAGGTGCCAAAAAAAGTTGAAAATTTACGTCATTTTAGCAAAGCTGATTTTTTGATATGTTGAAGTAGTCGATTGGTACTATTGAAAAATCACAATGGCAGACGTCCAGGAGGGTTCCAAAGTGGTGGCAGACGTCCAGAAAGGTGCCAAAAAAGTAAAACTTACGTCATTTTAGCAAAGCTGATTTTTTGATATGTTGAAGTAGTCGATAAGTACTATTGAAAAATCACAATGACAGACGTCCAGGAGAGTTCCAAATTGGTGGCAGACGTCCAGAAAGGTGCCAAAAAAAGACGAAAATTTACGTCATTTTAGCAAAGCTGATTTTTTGATATATTGAAGTAGTCGATTGGTACTATTGAAAAATCACAATGGCAGACGTCCAGGTGGGTTCCAAAGTGGTGGCAGATGTCCAGAAAGGTGCCAAAAAAAGTTGAAAATTTACGACATTTTGGCAAAGCTGATTTTTTGATATGTTGAAGTAGTCGATTGGTACTATTGAAAAATCACAATGGCAGACGTCCAGGAGGGTTCCAAAGTGGTGGCAGACGTCCAGAAAGGTGCCAAAAAAAGTTGAAAATTTACGTCATTTTAGCAAAGCTGATTTTTTGATATGTTGAAGTAGTCGATTGGTACTATTGAAAAATCACAATGGCAGACGTCCAGGAGGGTTCCAAATTGGTGGCATACGTCCAGAAAGGTGCCAAAAAAAGTTGAAAATTTACGTCATTTTGGCAAAGCTGATTTTTTGATATGTGGAAATAGTCGATTGGTACTATTGAAAAATCACAATGGCAGACGTGCAGGCGGATTCCAAAGTGGTGGCAGACGACCGTGGAAAAAAAAAGGGGGGGGGGGAATTGACATTTTGCGGTATTTTAGCAAAACTCATATATGTTGTTAATTCATATATGTTTTTAATATGTTAATCAAGGTATTCTAAGCCAATATCCATCACGGCTGACAGCTGTCACGGTTCCAACATCTCGGCAGACCACGGAAAGTGGCCGCCGTCGCGGGGTTAAAAATGTACCGTATACTGCGGGGCATACCTCTTACATTCATTCAATCTGCTTGAAAGTTAATGTAATATTTACATAACAGAGTGCAGGGTGAATACTTGTACTTGAAATACACATTTACTTCAGTAGATTTAATAATATGGAATTGGAACTCTTGTGAGAGAATACAATGAAACTCGTCATTTAGTCGTCTAAAAAATATTAATAATTTTCCAAGAATAGATACACAATTCAATCTTTATTTTATTCAATTTTAATGAAATCAGAAGCCTCTATATTTATTTTACACGTTAAAAACAATTTCAGTGTGTCAGACAGATGGTGCGGTTCTCCCACTCTGCAGCTGCTCTCTCGACTGCTGCTGTCTGCTATCGCGGAGTTAAGAATAACATAAACAGTGCAATACTTTTAATTGAAAACAATACACATCTTTTAAATATTTATTCATTGGTTTGAATCATATTTTTTTGGTAGCAGATAATAAATATTCCGAAAATATTTTCCTTTCTTCCTTTTACTATTTTTATTTATTTCTTTAGATAATTAACTTTCAAATAGATTGAATGAATGTAAGAGGTATGCCCCGCAGTATACGGTACATTTTTAACCCCGCGACGGCGGCCACTTTCCGTGGTCCGCCGAGATGTTAGAACCGTGAGAGCTGTCAGCCGTGATGGATATTGGCTTAGAATACCTTGATTAACATATTAACAACATATATGAATTAACAACATATATGAGTTTTGCTAAAATACCGCAAAATGTCAATTCCCCCCCCCCCTTTTTTTTCACGGTCGTCTGCCACCACTTTGAAACCCTCTTGCACGTCTGCCATTGTGATTTTTCAATAGTACCAATCGACTACTTCAACATATCAAAAAATCAGCTTTGCTAAAATTACGTAAATTTTACTTTTTTTTGCACCTTTCTGGACGTCTGCCACTACTTTGGAACCCTCCTGGACGTCTGCCATTGTGAATTTTTAATAGTACCAATCGACTACTTCAACATATCAAAAAATCAGCTTTGCTAAAATGACGTAAATTTTCAACTTTTTTTGGCACCTTTCTAGACGTCTGCCACCACTTTGGAACCCTCCTGGACGTCTGCCATTATGATTTTTCAATAGTACTAATCGACTACTTCAACATATCAAAAAATCAGCTTTGCTAAAATGACGTAAATTTTACTTTTTTGGCACCTTTCTGGACGTCTGCCACCACTTTGGAACCCTCCTGGACGCCTGCCATTGTGATTTTTTAATAGTACCAATCGACTACTTCAACATATCAAAAAATCAGCTTTGCTAAAATGACGAAAATTTTCAACTTTTTTTGGCACCTTTCTGGACGTCTGCCACCACTTTGGAACCCTCCTGGACGTCTGCCATTGTTATTTTTCAATAGTACTTATCGACTACTTCAACATATCAAAAAATCAGCTTTGCTAAAATGACGTAAATTTTACTTTTTTTGGCACCTTTCTGGACGTCTGCCACCACTTTGGAACCCTCCTGGACGTCTGCCATTGTGATTTTTCAATAGTACCAATCGACTACTTCAACATATCAAAAAATCAGCTTTGCTAAAATGACGTAAATTTTCAACTTTTTTTGGCACCTTTCTGGACGTCTGCCACCACTTTGGAACCCACCTGGACGTCTGCCATTGTGATTTTTCAATAGTACCAATCGACTAGTTCAACATATCAAAAAATCAGCTTTGCTAAAATGACGTAAATTTTCGTCTTTTTTTGGCACCTTTCGCACCCCGCCGCCCTAATAGGAACCCGCTTTGAGCTTAACGAGTGCCCATTCCGTAAACAGCAGCCATGGGACATTGTCTGATGAAAAAATGAAGCTTGCTAAAATACCGTAAGTCTGCCGGCCACTGGCTCTTGGACTATAAGACCAAGTGAGCAAATGTAAATTGTTTTTATTAAGTAATGATCACTTATAGTCTACATAGTTTTTTTTTTTTGGTTTAATACAATAATCAGTCTGTGTTTAAGCCAGGGTTCGCACTTACCCCTTTTTAAATGTAAGATGAGACATGTGCGTCCAATAGCGTTGTTGTAAGTGCGTACCCCTGTGATTTTCTTTAATTCTATTTGTATGGTAGATCGTTAGGTAACCTGAGTGAATAATTCGTTTTTTTTTTTCTTTTTTTTTTTTGAATAAATACGGTTTTAAATTTTTTTTATTAGAATCAGCAGCAGTAAGAAAAAACATAAAATAAAGAGCAAAAAACAAAAGAAAATAATTGATCATGATATGATACTTGTACTTTTTTTTTCTTGTACATTGAAATAGATTTTCACAAGGTGTTCTTAATTTTCTTAAATATAATTTATTTATTACTCCACCTTCGTTTTTTGAATCAGTTGGTTCCTTGTTTAGTGTTTCACTTAATTTCATTGCTTCATTTGTCATTCTGGTTTAAATTAAGTATAGCTTATGATCGCTATTTTCAACGAAAAATTTACTAACTGATATCTAAAAGTCAATATATTTCAGAGGTAATGAATAAAATTGAAATCTTATGCCGCATTCAATGTAAATATAAATACTTGATGGAAATGACGTCGGATTTATAATCGGCTTATAAAAGAGTTATAAACAAAATTAAAGGTGAATTACGAGAGTCGGATTTTCCACATAATGGTACACACTTGCTTCATCATAATGGTACGCACTTGCTCCGCATAATAGTACGCATATGCCTCATGATAGTGGTACGCACTTGCCCCATCATAATGGTACGCACTTACCCCCACCTTACTTTAAAGAAAGGGAAAGTGCGTACCGTCATATAAACAAATTTTAGTTAGAGTATTTGAGCAAAATACCCCATGTATGTTATTAGTAGCTATTACTCAAAAGAAACAACTTATATTTCTTGACTTCAATTGCTTGGTATGACTACAAGAGAAACTGAAACAAAAACTTCTCAATCTGTACTTTAGAGTTTTTTTGAAGACATTTAAGTTGTCTCTGATTGTGTTTCGTCTATTGAATCCAGGCCTGACCTCTACCTATTGAATTTATCATTAGACAGTTATCTAACATAGTCGATGTGTTGCAGAAGCCATTTCAGGACAGTGTTCATATAATTCCCAGTGGACGCACTTACCCCATGGACGCACTTACCAGAACTCACCCTATGTTTTTTTTTTTTTGTCATTTTAGTATGATATTTTTCTTGTATGCTGTCATCTTTTCTAAAGGCTTGGTAAAGTTTACCGGAAAACTCCGCGCGTGATGAGCCAAGAACTGGAAAATGAAATTAGCAGTTTTGAAATAAATGTTTATATTTTATCATTATATCCTCAAGAATAGACTTGTTACTATCACGACATAATATGTGAAATAACTGTACATATTATATAAATTGATTTCTGAAATTTACAGCTTACTCCCAGTTATTTACGATGATTTAAGGTCAAAAAACGTTTTTGTTTCTCCCTCACCCCCCTCCTTTTTGGTCCCCTATACGCATAGAAGATTTATATTATTAGCCCATAAGTAAAAACCCAACAGGCAAAATATTTTTTTAATTTATTTTATAACTACATCCTTGAAAGAACAACAAAAAATTTTTTACAAAAAAAATTAGCATATATATATATATATATATATATATATATATATATATATATATATATATATATATATATATATATATATATATATATATATATATATATATATATATATTTCAACAAATTTTTCGCAAAGTTATATGCTTCTAATTAAAAACATGCTTGCTACCAGTTTCAATATATATATATATATATATATATATATATATCAGGGACGTGCCGTCTGGGTAGGCAAGGTAGGCAGTGCCTACCCACAAAGAAAACAGACCAATCTCACCACTTCATTCAATGAAATTTAATGCGTTGATTGGAAAAAAATATTTCGGTTTTACACAGCAATAAAAGAAAAAAACTGGAATTTTTCCATTTTGGTTCACTTGAAAAGCAGCGCCCGACGCTGCTTTCCGGCCTCCGTATCTATGCAATGCTTAGGATGCAAAACACCCCCGTGCCGCACTTTTCCCTCTCTTCGCGTTAGCCAAAGCGACCTTGGAGGCACAATGAAATCCGCCTCTCTGGAGTAGCCGACGAAGATCAACTCGAAGGCCGGTCTTTCTCTGCCGGTCTCTTCGATTCTCCGCTGTAATTTGGACGTTGTGCAGGGCGGTGAGCGTTAGCAAAATTCTCAATGGTTTTGGCATCGTGATTCGTTTTTTGTATGGTTGTTTGTTTTCTATGAAATGTTTCCGTAATTTTCAAATGTTTCGTTTTTTTATTTGTCATATTGTTTTCCATGTTTAAGTTGAAACCTCAGGATAGTTGTTCTGTTTAAACTTTTTGAAAAAAAAAAAAAAAAAGACTTACGAAGTAAAGCGACAAAATATTGAAAAATTCACATATTATATGGAAGTCAATTTTAAAAATTAGCTTTTAGAGTTGATAAGGATGCATTCAGCAGTCTGGAAAAAAAGTACCGAAACTTTTTAATGTTATAAGACGGATTGCAGATTTGTAGATATTAATGGGAACAAGTTTTTTTTTTTTGACAAATGTATAAAAAATGTACTTGATTTTGTTTTTGAAAAGTGAACTGAGCCAAATGTTTCCAAAAATTGATGTTGCAGTTAATTTTGACTATACCAGCCACAATTTTTTTTTAGAGTGAACATTTTCGGCCATAAAAAGAACCAAGAGTAACAAAAAGAGCATAATGACAAATTAACAACCTTTCTTTCTTGTTTTTATATTCATAGAAAAAGAAAGTGAACAAAATGAAACAAGACCCCCACTTTCAATTTTTATAAAAGTCACAGATATTTTCACCACAATGAAAGAAAGAAGAATAAATTTTCTATAGAATCAGATGAAAATATTTTTATATATGTTTATGCTAGGGACTACGTAAATATCATTCATATTCAGACTGTTTTATTACGGTTAACAGCATATGGGCAATTCCACGGTAACTTCCGTTACTTTTCGACCAACTCTTATGCATTTAGTACCTTAGTACAGACAAATTTTGTTGTACAAATCTTGTATGAAAGCATTTTTTGAAAATTACAGTTGAAAGCAAAATTAAAATGCAAAAATATTCGATGCATTTAAATTTTACAAAATCTAGCAGTCAAAGATAAGGCAGTAACTTGCGTTACACAAAAAGGGAATGACATAATATGAAAATTGGTTCTGAGGCAAATTTCTGCTCTATTACAGCTGTTTTATTGTTTGAAGCATAATTTATCAGTTCCTTATAATGCTTAGGAATATATTTTCATTAATTCAAAAATTTATTTCAAAAATTGAAAATTTTGGGAATTTTTAACTGGGTAACTTATGTTACAATAACTTACGTTACAAAATATACTTACAAGCATATCTTTATTACAAAAATTAATGAATGAAAATTACAGGTTAGTTTAGATCGAAACATTGAAAATTAACAATTATGAATTAAATTTACAGAAATTTAATATCAAACTCAATGAAAAATAAAAAATATTACATAACATAAGACTTAAATCTATACTGGCTGCTGCTATTAACAAGTTCAGGTAATTCAATTTTTCAAATCATTCTTTCTTTCTTATTATAAGTTTCATCTGTCGTTACTGGCCATTTCTAATTGGTTCCAACAGCAGCCATTACTTATATTTTAAACTCGTTTTCTTCAATAATCGTCACAACTCAAGGATACAATGTATTTTCGTACTTCACCACACACCATTCACCAGCTTTCATCTCCGTTTTTTCTTCTTGTTCCTTAAAATACTTAACTAAACGAAACCCCGTAGTTTGTTAATTTCTAGTTCTTAAATGGTCATTGTCAATGTGCGGATCTTCAGAAAGTATTTTTGATAAATTTTGCTTTTTCTAACATATTTCAATACCATAAAGAGGGACTTATATTTAAAAATCTGTAATATCCACATGACTTTTCTCATACCCCTTCTACAGCACATCTTTTCTGCAGAATTTAGTGGCATTTTAATGCAGAATAAAATGTATTTCACCTGTAAGAGATAAAATATTTTTGTAGTTCTACTTCTAAAACATATTTGATAACTTTAAATCATAACAGAAGTCATTTTTGAATAATTTATAGTACATTACTCCTAAATATTCTGAATGCAGTGATATTGTTTAGAGAGAATTAATATCTCAAAAGCCAAAAAGAAACATATAATTTATAATAGAGGTATATTGTAATCTTATTAACAAATAGAGACATTTTAAGAAATATGATTAATTTAAATTAAGTAAATACAGTACAAATTCAAAAGAAAACTTGCATAAATTACTCCTACTTATCACATAGGTTAATTTCACAATTTACTTTCTTTATAAATACAAGTATTTAAGTTCTACTTGGGTAACTTACATTACCTGCATATGTTGGTAACTTAAGTTACACGTTTTGATTGTAGCACAAAAAATTAAATAGACAATATTTTAAAAAAAACTTTAACTATTTGCTTAACACACACTAATAAGATAGAAAATATAGCATTGTTAACATTGCATTGTCCTTTGTTTATGCAGATCATGAACTTTAACATGTTTTTGGTAACTTATGTTACATAGAACAGTGCATTTTTGAAGTTAACATAAATCACTTAATTTACGTGAAAACACTCGTTTTAGCAATTTACAATATTGAATTAAAGTGTAATAATCAATATTCTTCCTTTAAAACAGTTATCTAAAAAAAAAAATTGAAACTTACCAACGTTGAAAGATTGACCATTTGCTTGGCCAAAAGTAAAATATTCCATTTCCAACTTCAAAGTGCTGCCAAAACTAAAAATACTACATTCTTGACAAAAAATTATTATAAATAATAAACTTCTAACATTTTTAAACCGAAAAATATGTAAAACAGACGCATTGCTGTAATTTGATTTTTCCAACGCTTTTCCACACTTGCATGGAATTGCCCATATGCTTTTTTTAAACATATGTATCATTATTCCACAAATTATCTCATTTGCCTACCCTGGGCGTTCGTTCACGGCACGTGCCTGATATATATATATATATATATATATATATATATATATATATATATATATATATATATATATATATATATAAATATATATATAAATATATATATATATATATATATATATATATATATATATATATATATATATATATATATATATATATATATATATATATAGATATATATATATATATATATATATATATATATATATATATATATATATATATATATATATATATATATATATATATATATATATATATATATATATATATATATATATATATATATATATATATATATATATATATATATACATATATATATATATATACATATATATATATATATATATATATATATAGATATATATATATATATATATATATATATATATATATATATATATATATATATATATATATATAAATATATATATATATATATATATATACATATATATATATATATATATACATATATATATATATATATATACATATATATATATATATATATATATATATATATATATATATATATATATATATATATATATATATATATATATATATATATATATATATATATATATATATTATATATATATATATATATATATATATATATATATGCAGGCAAAACGCCTAAAAAGATGCAACTTTTAGTCCCCGACATATCACAAACAAGCATAAGGTCACTAGAAGTCCAATTCATTTAAGCAAAAACACATTTCAAAGGACACTATATAAAATCAATAAAACTCAAATAAAACTGAATGACATGAAATTACAAGAAATACAAAAACAAGAACTTTCAACCAACACTGTAAGAACTACAAACCTATGGCTTCTTCAATGTGCTACTGATAAGACCGTTTGTCAAATTCGCGGGGTAGCAGTTTTCAGTTAAAGTTACAATTAATTGTCTTATTGCTGAGTCTTATTAATTGTCTTATTGTCTAATTAATTGTTTTATTGTGATATATATATATATAATACGAAAACAAAGTTTTTACTAAAAATTCAGCAAAAAAAAATGATTTTCCAAAATAATTTTTATTTAGTATAATCCCAAAGAAAATTTATTTCACTACAGAAATCAAAAAATTTCTTTTTTTTACAAGTGCACTCGCTCCCTTGCACTTCCCTGCTGGTGGCCTACAAACATTAGGCGTCATTGAGAAAAAATTAAATTCTTACAAAAGAAAAAGTTTCTTAATGTTGCGATGTTGCCTTCAAATTGGTCCACTCTTACGCAAAATTTGCAGAATAGGAAAATTTTCAGGAGGTCAGAGTGACCTCCCCTCCCATGACCTCCCATTGGGACGTGCCTGGGTCAAACGTATATTACTAAAACATTAAAGAACAACAATGTCGCTTTAAGAAGCCGTTCACTTTTCAAGTGCCAAACGATGGCATGGGAATTTGACCATTAGCCGTGTCTGTTGTGAAAGGGAACTGGTTTGTTGCGGAAGTGAACTTTTGCTCTTGCTAGGCTCAAGCCTTGCTGGGTCACTGTCAACGATCTCGAAGATTAATATAGAAGTCGTGAACAGAAGAATTATCCACGAAAGATCTATCAAAGATAAATGCAGTGATTTTCAGGGAATTTTTGAGCCAGTCCCGATAGCTTTGCGCCCTTCATATTTTTTATGCTATAGTATATTTTTATACCGTAAGGAGTAGAAATTTATTTTATAACCTTGCCAGAAGATTACAACATTGGAACTTTATGTTTTTAAAATTATTTGTTTCGAAATAAAAAATAGTTGTGGCGTGTCCACTTACCATAAGACGGATCGGAAATGCAGCCCTCACACACACACACACACACACATACACACACACACACAAAAAAAAAAAAAAAAAAACAGAAAATGAAAAGTAAAGTAAATAAATGAAAATAAAAGAAGAGAAAAAAAATGAAAGAGAAAGGAAAGAAATAGAAGAGAAAAGAAAGGAAAAAATGAATGAAAGAGAAAGGAAAGAAATGGAACAGAAAATAAAAAAAAAATGAATGAAAGAGAAAGGAAAGAAATGGAACAGAAAATGAAGAAAAGAAATGAATGAAAGAGAAAGCAAGCAAAACGAAAGAAAAATAAAATCAATTTCAAACAAATATGGCAAACGGTGTGCAATTCTTCCTCTCTTTTTACGCACTGCCAGCTTCGTTATGTGTAAATAGCATAATGTGGTGAAAATGAGCCTTGCAGCGTGTCCTATGTTTCCTCACGATTGTTTTCTTTGCTTTACCTAGTGTAAACATTTAACATCTCTTAGACCCAAATTGTTTCATGTTTTTCTTCCTAAATATTTGAATGAAAAGAACAAAATATAATCTTCCGCTCAAAAACTATGTTCTTTACTCAAACACTTAGAAAATAAAGATATCCGTTTCTTTGCTCTTCAAATGTTTTTATTTTAGTTTCGAATCAATTACCAAGCTATTATTTTTTTATTTTGCACAATAATCAAAGCCTCTCCTGCACCTTTTCATATTTGTCTCAAATATTCAACGTGTTTTGTGCATTTTCAAGAGATAAACATTTAAAAATACTTCGCAGGTCAACTTTAATCTCGAATGCAACAGAATGTCTACTTTTACGCTTAAACTTATCATATCGTCTTATCAGTCCTTATCCGCTCCACAAATTCACAAAGTAAAAATGGTTATGAGAACATCCAATTTTCATTTTATCTTTTAAAAACATGATAAGCGGTATGATATTTTTTTCAATGACATTACTTCGGATAAAATTCCGCTATATCATAGCTGAGAGCTATCGCAAACATGAACAAAAGAATGTTGATAACCGACAACTACTTTTATAAACGGTAAACTTTTCAATACTTTTACTAAAGCTGTTTTCAAGAAACTGCGCTGAACATTCAATACACCACCAGCTCCTTTATTCCATCCATGGACTGCAGTTTCATGCTTATTATGCACTCATCAGCATGGAATAGGAATTAAACGAGTTGGAGGCAAAAATCCTCTTATGGAGCAAAGAGAGCCAAAAAAAACAAAACAATGGGGCGGTTACTTATTGCTTTATAAGCTGAACATTGTTTCATACTTTTAAACATTTTATCCGAGCACTCTACAAATCGTTAAATATTCATTTCATTTTCCGTACAGTGAATCAGAAACACTATCAGTCATAATTGGGACTATTTTAATATTGTTTTGCTGTGTGTGGTGTGCAATGTGCATATATATCGATACGTGTGTAATATTAGACCTGCGCTGCTCTCAACTGGTCGCTATTTTAGATTAAAGTCCCTGTTCCTCTTTTCAAAATCCGCTCTTTTTTTTTTCTTCATTTTTCCTTTAAAACTTAAGTCTCGTTTTAACTTCTCTCAGTAATCTCTTCGGCTTCCTTCCATTTTTTTAAAAATATATTTAAAAAGATATAAATATGTTGTTCATACTCCTACCATGATAAGTTGAAAATTTTTTATCAAATAGGGGCACTTTGCTGTTATTGGTTTATTTGGCATCATAATTTTTTTATATTCCTTCAAATAATTTCAATGTTCCTAAATATTCCCTGGCAAGAAATTTAAAAAATTGAATGGTGAATTTGTTCAACTTTTGAATTCTTTCTTGTAGCGAATATTAAAAAATTGTAAAATTAATCTATGAAGGACAAATTTTAGCAAAAAGGAAAAGTAACAAAAGTAAAATTTCAATGACAATTCCTAGTTTAATTCCATATTCAAATGAGTTAATTTATTAATGTAAACCACCTTTCTAATTTATTCGGTCAATCCTCAAACGGTACATGCTTTTTATTTATTTATTTTTTAAAAAGTAGCGAAGTAGCGACTACAATTCAAAAGTAGTTTGTAGTCGCTACATTTTTAAAAAAGTAGTTGTAGTTGTAGTTCGCTACAAAATGAATGTAGTTTTTCCAACCACTGGGAATGAGTTTGATTTAGCAATTATTGCTTAGGTATACTGAATTCATTCAGCATAGTTTTAGGATTGCTCCGTCATTCGACAGAAAAGTATGATGATTAAAAACTAGCGCCTTTGACCAAAGGCGCAGGTTCGAACCTCAAACCACTCGTTTGCCATGGACCAACTCGTTTGCCATGGAGTGCTCTTGGCAAAATTGAAATTCTTAGTGCAATTTCGCATCGATTAGATCCCAGGCTCCTACATCTAGTGGGTGAACTGGGCGTTAACATACTCGGGGCAAATATACTGTTACAAATCTTGTAAATAGTTGTTGTTTTTCCTGCCTTGCTTTATTTTCATTAGTTTTGGTTTTATCTGGCGACATGTTGCAAATGTATCTGAAGATATCACTTTTATCATCTGTATACCGGCCCTGAAACACTTTGCAGTTTTTACACTTGCCCTAACTTTAATAAGCGTGAAGACATTTTCGCGTGGTTTTTTTTCTTATCGCTAGAATTTGTGAATGGATTACGTAATGTTATGAATGAAACAAAATATTCCAGGTTTTTCTCGAATATTGTCGTAATTTCTTTCCGTGTATAAATAGCTGGCCTTGAACACAAGTTAGTCAGTTGTTTTCAGATTTGATTCTGGTGACTCGTTTTATTCGCTAGGGCGATGTTTTGCTTTTGTAATTGCTTAATTACTGTTCACGTTAGATACGTGGTGCTGAATTACTGTTGAGAGTACAGTGTACTGTTTTGCTACCTAATTGCTGGATGTTTAGCAATTGTTTCCTGCTCATATTGTAAATAGTGTAAATACTTGTAAATAAATTTATAGTTACTTCCTCAAGATTGGAATGCTCATTTGAAGAAAGTTGAAGGTGCTACGGACTCGTTACAATTTTGGCGCCCAACGTGGGGCATCTTCAAGGACTTTCTTGGAATTATCTGTGAACTTGGACTTTTCTTCCTAAGGACTTTGTAACTTCGGAATTTTATGGTAATTACTCGAGCAATGGATGAACAACTGAAAAAACTCCTGGATGCGATCAACGCTGTTAAAAATGACATGGCTGCGAATCAAGAACAATTAAAAAATGATATGGCGACTATGGCTACTAATCAAGAACAATTAAAGAATGAGCTGGCTACTAATCAAGAACAATTAAAAAATGATTTAACCGCTAGCATAACTTCAAGTCAAGAAGAAATTAAGAATGATTTAACCGCTAGCATAACTTCAAGTCAAGAAGAAATTAAGAGCGATCTAACGTCAATGAAAAGTTTGGTGGAAAGTAAATTTGCCAATATGGAAAATAAAATGGAGGCTCTTGAAGAAAAAGTTGACAGCGTTGAGGATCGTATCACTACAGTAGAAAACCATGTTGAAAAGAAAATTAAAGAACTTGAATCGAAGTTATCAGCATCCTCCAACAACTCAAGTGACTGTGTAGCTGCAGCTGGAACTTCTCGTCCATCCATCAAACTGGCCACGTTTGACGGGAAGACCTCGTGGAATATTTACAAGAAGCAGTTCCTCATCGTTGCAGAAGCAAACTCCTGGGACTCTTCCACGAAAGCCTGTCAACTTGCAGCCTCGCTGAGAGGGGATGCAGCTGATATACTACAGACCTTCCCTGAGGACAAGCTCTGTGACTTCGAAGCCTTATCATCGGCCTTGGAGCTTCGCTTTGGCGAAGTATGCCAAAAAGGATTCAGCGAACTCCAGCTGAAATCCCGACTCCAGAGGGATGGAGAGACTTTGCAAGTGTTTGCAGCAGACGTTGAGAGGCTTTCCCATCTCGCCTTCTCGGACTGTCCTTCGAGTGTTCGCGATAACCTGGCCCTGAACTACTTCATAGATGGTGTGCGAAATCCAGAAGTTCAGATGGCTCTCCGGATGGCGGACATTAAGGATCTTAAATCCGGTCTGGTCTACGCAATGAAGTTCGAGGCTGCACAGCAAACATCCCGCAAGGATCGCCATACAATCAGAGGCGTAGAAGTGAGTGACCCGGATTTGAACTCAACTTGTCTCTCGGAAATTAAGCGACAAATCAACGAGATCTCGGGGACCCTGAAGAAGATTACTGCTCGCAAAGACCAGAGTAGACAACCACTGAAGTGCTGGAAATGTGGCGGTGAGGGCCACGTACGAAGGAATTGCGAAGCTCGCCAAGAAAAGAAGACGTCTCCCAAAGTTTTCCAGATTTCCCCAAGAAGTGGCGGCTGCAACGGACTCTTCATTTACGCATATGTGAATGGGTTTCCCTGCGAAATGATTGTTGACACAGGAGCCAACGTTACCATCATTAGGCCTGATGTGGCTCGTCAATTTGGACTCAAGATCTTATGGACGCCGCCCTGCGTTACTCTTCAAACTGTGACAGGTGACAAAATCGAGATTGAAGGAAAAGTGAACTTAGAAATAATGTTCGGAAGCGCCACTTACCATCACACGGCATTCGTCGCTGACATTACAGATCCCTTCATTCTCGGACTGGACTTTTTGAGAAAATTTGATTTTTCTATCGACTTTAAAAATAATGAGCTGCACTCGATGAGGGAAGACATAGCAATTTTCAATGCTGAAAATAACTTAAAATCCGCTCATCAAATAATAGCCCAAACAGATTTATCGATTCCCTCTAGATCAGAAGTACTAATACCTGGTTCCCTCAAGGAAAACAACAGCTTTAAATTCGGCCTCATTGAATATCCTAACCAGAGTAATAGCCCAAAAGGAGTACTAGTGGCATCTACGCTTGTGGACCTTTCAAGGAATGCAGTTCCTGTGAGAGTCGCCAATGTAAGTGAAAGACCGAGGAATATCAAGAAAGGAGAAGTGTTGGCAACTTGTACTCCCGTAAACTGCATCATCAGAAGAATTGATTCCTCCGAGACTGTGTCTTCCGAATCCTTGACTTCGAAATTAATTGGGAGTGCACCATTATCGGAGGATCAAAGATACGCTGCGGAAAAATTGGTGGACAACTTCAAGCAGGTGTTTTCATCTACATCCGAGGATGTTGGTCGCACGAATTTAACGCAGCATAGGATCGACACTGGAGATCATCCCCCTATCAAGCAGCATCCAAGACGGCTACCGTTCGCCAAGAAGGAAGAGGTTGAGATCCTCTTGAAAGAGATGCAGGAGAATGACGTCATCGAACCCTCATCCAGTCCTTGGGCATCCCCTATCGTCTTGGTCCAAAAGAAAGACGGCTCAACCAGATTTTGTGTTGATTACCGACGCCTGAATGACATCACCAAGAAGGACAGTTACCCTCTTCCACGGATCGATGACACTCTGGACACCCTTTCCGGACACAAGTGGTTTTCGACCCTGGATTTAAAGAGCGGCTACTGGCAGGTAGAGATACACCCCGACGACCGAGAGAAGACGGTGTTTACAACCGGACAAGGCTTGTGGCAGTTTAAAGTGATGCCCTTCGGCCTCTGCAATGCACCAGCCACGTTCGAGCGTCTTATGGAATCAGTATTACGAGGACTGTCTTATGAATCCTGTCTTGTCTACTTGGACGACATTATCATCATAGGACGCAGTTTTGAGGAACATTTGGCTAATCTTAGGAAGGTGCTGCAAAAGCTTAAGGAAGCCAACCGGAAGTTAAGCCCGTCCAAATGTAATTTGTTCCGCCGTGAGGTGAACTACCTTGGTCACATTATCTCTTCCGAAGGTGTACGAACAGATCCAGATAAGGTATCAGCAGTGAAGAGTTGGAGCCGCCCTGAAAATGTCCATCAGCTGCGAAGTTTCCTGGGGCTCTGCACGTACTACAGGAAGTTTGTGAAGGGTTTTTCCAATATTGCACGACCTTTGCATAAGCTGACGGAGAGCAAACAAAAATTTGAATGATCCAAAGAATGCGAGGATGCATTTCTACAGCTGAAGGAGGCTTTAACATCAACGCCTATTCTCTCTTATCCTCAGCCTGGAAAATCCTTCATACTTGACACTGATGCGAGCCACGAGAGCGTTGGAGCTGTTTTATCTCAAGAAATAGACGGTAACGAACATGTCATCGCTTACTGGAGCAAATGCTTATCCAAGTCGGAGCGAAATTATTGTGTCACGAGAAAGGAATTGCTCGCCATAGTTAAAGCTGTAGAACATTTCCATCATTACCTCTACGGCCGTAAATTCCTGCTCCGGACTGATCATGCCTCTTTAACTTGGCTTTTGAATTTCAAGAATCCAGAGGGCCAGGTAGCCAGGTGGATACAGCGGCTTTAGGAATATGACATAGAGATTAAGCACCGAAAAGGTTTGTCACACGGTAATGCTGACGCATTATCAAGAAGACCTTGTTCCGAGAACTGCCATTATTGCTCCCGAATTGAGAAACAGTACGGGACGACAATCCCTACTGCCTGTCAAGTTACTGCTACTTCATCATCTTCAGATCCTGATCCATGGAGTGACGACCAAGTTAGAAAAGATCAGCTTGAAGACCCAGACCTAAAGCCTATCATAGAGTTAATGGAAAAAGACAGTCGGCGACCTAGCTGGCAAGACATTTCTATCTACAGTCCTGCAACGAAAAGATACTGGGCTCTATGGAAATCTCTCCAGTTGCGAAATGGCGTCCTGTATCGGAAATGGGAATCTGACGATGGTAAAGCATTCAAATGGCAGTTACTCCTTCCCAGATCAAGAATTCCAGACGTTCTAAAGGAATTGCACAGTAGTCCGACTGGAGGACACTTTGGTATCCTGAAAACCCTCCACAAGGTTCGAGAGCGCTTCTTCTGGAGCAAGGCGAAGGATGACGGGGAGAAGTGGTGTCATTCTTGTGACGCCTGTGCTGCCCGTAAAGGACCGAAGAGAAGAAGCCGCGGGAAGCTACATCTTTACAACGTAGGAGCTCCTTTCGAACGAATCGGGATCGACATTCTTGGTCCTCTACCAAAAACTACTGATGGGAACAAATACATCCTCGTTTCCATTGACTATTTCACCAAATGGCCCGAAGCATATTCCATTCCGGATCAAGAAGCTACCACTGTAGCAGAGACTCTAGTCCAGCATTGGATCTCGAGATATGGGACACCTTTGCAGATCCACTCCGATCAGGGGAGAAACTTCATCTCTGCTGTGTTTAAGGGCCTATGTAAAATCCTCAAAATTGAGAAAACTCGAACGACACCACTACACCCACAATCGGACGGCATGGTGGAGAGATTCAACAGGACAATCCTTAATAATCTCTCGCTTATGGTCTCCAAAAATCAACAGGATTGGGACAAGAAACTTCCTCTGTGTCTGCTGGCCTACCGCAGTGCTGTCCACGAGACCACCGGATATTCCCCATCACAGATGCTCTTCGGCCGAGAGCTTCGGCTACCTTGTGATCTCGTCTTCGGTCTCCCTCCAGATGCGCCTTCATCGCCTGAGGAATACGTCCAGGATCTCCAGGCCCGGTTGGAGGACGTTCATCACTTCGCACGGGAGCGAATCAACATCGCGACGGAGAAGATGAAGACCCGATACGACACAAGGTCCACTAATCATGACTTTCAAGAAGGTGATAAAGTATGGCTATGGAATCCCATCCGACGTAAAGGTCTGTCACCCAAATTGCAGTCGCATTGGGATGGACCTTACACAGTTCTCCACCGGCTGAACGACGTCGTAGTGAGGTTCCAGAAGTCATCACATTCAAAACCTAGGGTTGTACATTATGATCGGCTAGCCCCATACTATGGCCATAGTTCGTAAAATAAATCTAAAGCTACCATGGTAATTTGTTTGTAAATTTTGTAAATAACTTTTGCCTTTAATTGTCTGTAATATGACTTTATCAATGTTAGTGTTTCTTTCATGTTCTCATTGTTATTGTTTATCATGTTCATGATTGGTCATCATGTAATGTGTGTATCTGTAAGTTTTCCCTTGCTTCCTTTCTGGGGATTGTACTGCCCGGGACGTGCAGTCCTTGGGAAGGGGGCAATGTTACAAATCTTGTAAATAGTTGTTGTTTTTCCTGCCTTGCTTTATTTTCATTAGTTTTGGTTTTATCTGGCGACATGTTGCAAATGTATCTGAAGATATCACTTTTATCATCTGTATACCGGCCCTGAAACACTTTGCAGTTTTTACACTTGCCCTAACTTTAATAAGCGTGAAGACATTTTCGCGTGGTTTTTTTTCTTATCGCTAGAATTTGTGAATGGATTACGTAATGTTATGAATGAAACAAAATATTCCAGGTTTTTCTCGAATATTGTCGTAATTTCTTTCCGTGTATAAATAGCTGGCCTTGAACACAAGTTAGTCAGTTGTTTTCAGATTTGATTCTGGTGACTCGTTTTATTCGCTAGGGCGATGTTTTGCTTTTGTAATTGCTTAATTACTGTTCACGTTAGATACGTGGTGCTGAATTACTGTTGAGAGTACAGTGTACTGTTTTGCTACCTAATTGCTGGATGTTTAGCAATTGTTTCCTGCTCATATTGTAAATAGTGTAAATACTTGTAAATAAATTTATAGTTACTTCCTCAAGATTGGAATGCTCATTTGAAGAAAGTTGAAGGTGCTACGGACTCGTTACAATACTATATTCTGGCAACTATTTTGCCAGAATATAATATTTGGTCAGACATTCGTCTTTTTTTTTCTTCTCTTTCTTTTTTCATTCCAAAGTCTTTTTTTTTTTTCATGCATAGTTATAGTAACATTTTTTTAAAATTTCTTTATCTGAATCACTGTTACACATG
The DNA here is from genome assembly GCA_038373865.1 of Uloborus plumipes. Classification (NCBI taxonomy): domain Eukaryota; kingdom Metazoa; phylum Arthropoda; class Arachnida; order Araneae; family Uloboridae; genus Uloborus; species Uloborus plumipes. The sequence continues at coordinate 25,385 of JAXGGA010007893.1, forward strand.
AATGGAAAACAATTAAAACTTATCAAACATTTTCACAAACGTATTATTAAGGTTTTATAAACGTTTCTCAATCAGAATTTCAATTCGCGAAGCAATATAAGTTTCTCAAATCCAAATGAAACCGAACACAATAAAGAATCAGAGAAACAGTATTATAAAAAAGAAACCAAAAGGCGTTACTCTTCGCTTCAAATACCATCATCAATCTCGGAAATCTTTCTGCCATTGTGAGTTCTCCAAGCTAGTGTATAATCTAGTTCTTTGGTAATGTAATACTTACTGGTCTTTTGTGTCAAAGCAAATAACGCAAGTCCTTCTTTCCTGTTTGGAATGTTGTACGGAAAAGTAAATGCTTTGTTCCTAAAGAGGAAATAATGAAATCGTAAAACAAAGAAAAATCATTATGACAACAAAGGTAAAATTGCTCAAATTATGAACGAATTTAAAACTAGTGTCTCAAGAATCAGGAATGAATAAGGTAGGAATAATAATACCTTTGTTCTACATACAGACGTCTTATGAGGAATTACGGGATGTCACTCGGATGTTCCAAAACTGTTCCTTGTAAAAAATAGAACAATGTTAATATTGTTTTGCTGCGTGTGGTGTGCATATGTACCGATACAAGTGTAATATTGAACCTGCAGAGCTTTCAATTGGCCGCTATTTTAGATTAAAGTCCCTGTCCCTTTTTTCAAAATCTGTCTTCTTTTTTTTTTTTTAATTTTTCCTTTGAAATTGAAGTCTCCTTTCAAATTTTCTCAGTAACCTCTCCTGCTTCCTTCTATTTTTTTTTTTTTAAATAAGAATATAATTGATGAGCCAGGGGGAAAAAAGATGAAAGTGACCAAAAAGCGATTTCGAGAAAAACGAAGAACAAAGTTTGGTTTCTCGTAGCTCCTTATGCAGTTTTTCGAGTTTTCATGCACATTTCGATCGATTCTCATCTTTTTTTCTCCTTATTGTTCTACCAGATGATACTAGTCCTTCATAGCCCCTAGATAGTGCTAACATCTCAAAATTGACGAAAAAGTGACTGTCATCTTTTTCCCCCCTGGCCCTTCAATTAAAAAGATACAAAAAAATGTGTTCTTCATATTCCTACAAGTTGAAAACAAAGTTTGAATCAAATAAAGGCACGAATTAGATTTAGCAATTATTGCTGAGGTATAATAAATTCACTCAGCATAGTTTCTTGTTCTAAAATAAAATCAGTATCAATAAATAAAATTTTTAACTTAATAATCGGCCAAATTCGTTCAACACAGCTGCTCATTCTAAGAAAAAGTAATTTTAGATTTTTCTGCCATCTAAGCAGTGAAAATTGGTCGATAGGTTAATCGGCAAAGAGGCCAATTACCGCCGATTAATCATTGCGTCCCTAATTTTAATGTTTAAAAGTTAAGAGCTAGGTCCCTTTTTCCGCAAGAACAAACTGAAAACCTATTGAGAGTCCTGAAATGTTTTTTTTTAATCAGGAATATCGGGACAAAAAGCTACACTGCAAAAAAATGAACTGTTGTTTTTACAGTACTGGAAGCCGAGGTTCCAATTTAAAATTGTAAAATGCACAGCAACAAACTGTAAAATTAGCAAATTTACAGTTTCTTACTGTAAACTTAGAAATTTTAGCTTATTGCCGTAAAATTTTGCTGTATCATACTGTAAAAACAACAGTATAATACTGGCAGCAGAGGTTCCACTTTAAAAATGTAAAATGCATGGTAATAAACTGTTAAATTAGCTATTTTACAGTTTCTTACTGTAAAAACAACATTCATTTTTTACAGTGTAAAACTGAGGACAAAGTTTTTTTTATCAGAAAAATCAGGACATTGACGAAGTCAGAATCGTTTAATTTGTTTTTAAATAAATTGTGACAAGAAAATCGCGTTAACTACACCTTCGTGTGTTCGTCTTTCTTTTCTTCGAAAGGGGGCAACGCACTTTATTAAGTAACGAGCCGGTCAGGGTAAAAACATCCGCTTCCAGGTCAGAAGGCAGTGAGTTCTCCCCACGTCTCTAAATGGGAAAATCGATTGTCCGGCCGTAACTAATAGAATTCCTAATGGTGTTGTCTGGAACAGTAGGTCACGTTTCGGGTCGCTGAAGTAGATCAGCCGAATTCTCAAACGATTCATGGTTATTATTTATATATTTTTGCGTTTCGTTGCGTATGATGCAGGGATGTGTGCTGCTGTGATGAAGAGTCCACAAATGATGTCTTACAGGGACGGATACAAAAAATATTTGTAGGAGGGGCCCCGAAAAGTAACCCCCCCCCCCCCCCGCCCCACCAATCTAATCTTTAAGGAATTTCTCCTTTCATGTTATTTTTAAAGCAGGCTCTTATTTCTTTCGCCCAAACGGCAACAATTAATTTATTTTTAAACTAAAGCAATAAAACCTGCTGTTGGGCAAAGTTATTTGAAGTATTTGCAAATTGCTATTGCTTTCACGTGTTTTTTTTTTTGGGGGGGGGCGAAAAAAAAAGCTTAGGACGTAGCATAAACATTTTTGGTGGGGGGTAGTACACGCAAAAAAGTAATAATTCAAAAGCCCTTCGAAAAGCCAGGAGGCAGAAATCCAGAGCCAAAACAAATGGTAGCTAATCGCGTTTGAATTTTAGCTAATACCTGCTCATAATGACCTAGCTATTTTCTACATTAGTACGCAGTACAGGGCAGCGTTAATAGAGAGAAGAAGTTCTGCGCAGGTTCAACTGGCATAATTTATTATAAAAAAAAAAGGTCTCATAGGGCTATAGTTTAAAACACGGGTTAAGTACACGTTTCCCAGGGGCGGGTCCAGAACAAGCTCTCGGAGGGGGCCATCCTCTGTGTATGTAAAAAGGGGAAATAAGGGGGAGGGATTGGTTTATAAAAAAAGTGCTTTGGCAAAAACTTCTTCAATAGTTAACTATAAAATTTCATACATTAGTTATAAACAAAAGAATGCAGTTAAATTCTAGATTTCCTAACATACAAACATGTAAATTTACTTTCATTTGCAATTTTGAAGCAAAATAAAACTACAAGACAATCACAGTAAATATTAGCCAACATTAATCCATGTCTAAATTTAGTGAACATTGTTTATAAGTATCAGTTGATGTATGACTGAAAAAATTCCAAACAAGTTATGGTAAATACTTTAACAAAAAATAAAATAAAATAAAATTCGTGTTTAATTAAGAGTTTGAAAAGCCAGATTATATAACTTTCATCAAAACATGAAATTTACTTATACTAAAAAAAATTTAAACAAGGAAAAAACAAATACATAAAAAAAAAATTCCACCAAATTAGAAAATCGTTCTTTTTCCTGTTTCAGCTAGAGATGTTACTGTCTGAAGAATTGTTTGAAAAGGCTGAAAATATTTTCAAAAAAACTAGATTTGCTTCTATGTAAAAAATAGTGGTACCCCAGGTAGCACAAATAACCTTTAAACGTTTAATAAACGTTTTTAAGTGGTTTTTACAACGTTAATAATCATTTTGCAACCTTTAAAAAACGAAGTGTGCTACTTGGGACAGTTAATAGAATTTTAAATATGCAAGACCTAGTTTTCATTTTTGAAAATTTCTCTCCGCTCTCGGAGGGGGCCATGGCCCCCACAGCCCCTCCCCTGGACCCGCCACTGACGTTTCCTGTGTGCAATTTTATTTGATGAAACATTTCATTTGCTATTTAAGTTTTGTAACAACTGACAACATTCGCTTCCTGATGCACTTTACAGACTTTTATCCCAAACGACATTGCAAAAATATGCTTTTCCAAGATATGTTTCGGAAATATTATGAATGACATGATATAAATAGGCAATTTTGCAAATTTAAAAAAAAAGGTTATTTTCTTAAACTTCTGATATCTGATTTTGTGCTTTATTTGGTAGGCTGTGTTGTAAGTTCTAACCTGAATTTATCATTGTAGAAAATAATTTCAAAAGTGAACAATGTATGGTATTTTACATGGAACATCACTAAATTCTTAGCATTGAATATGTTAACAGTTGAATTACTTTTATAGTGCTCTTTTTTGTTTTCTAAATTGTAAATATTATTTTCATTAATTTCAGAAATCATTGTTTATTTTATACAATGCAGCATTTTTTTCTCTTTTGAAACATTTTGTTGATATAACTGACAATGAAATAGCTTTTAATCTGTCCCTATTCTATTAAAATTTATAAAATTACCACAAATAAAAGTTCAATTTTATTGAAATCTAATGTACACCTCAAAAATTTGTAGTATTTGCTCTTAGCAATTAGAAAACAGCGACCACGTGATCCATTACGTTGCGGCCAGCAAATATATATGTTTTTAATTACAATATTTTAACTGCATCTTTTATACAATAGCGCACATTTCTTACTACATAGACCAATTACTTTTCATTATTGCTTCATGTATCATGGTATAACTTTTAGAACGCTCTTTTTGCATAATATTTAGCATGAATAAACAACCGAAATAATAAACTGAAATTTTAACAAAATCATGACTTTTAAAAATATGGAGAAAATCACCAAACTGCAATCCTTAATTGTGCAAACTTTAATTTCTCAGAAACAAATTAAAATTACTGTTTCTTTGTATTTTATTTTCTCTCTTTTTTTTTTTTGAATATACTTAATCACATGTTAGTAAGAAAGCACATCACACCTCCGATTAAATAATCTTTTCCCGTCTGATATTTCACAAAGCTTATTGCGAAATGTTTTCAGTTAAGTTCAACTCCGTCTCTTTTCTCCAATATCGGAAATCCAAATCAGGGTTACCAAGTTTCGAAATGAATCGCGCTGTCAGTGTTTCTCCACCAAAAGCGAGTGGTTATATAAGGCCTCCCAGCAACATGTTTCCAAAACAATGCAAACGACGCAGAATGAAATTTAAAAAAAATAATTATTATTTGTTTTCAAAGTCAAAACGATCAATTATGTCTGCAGGTGACCGAAATAAAGCTAGAAAACAACTTTTTGCACGGGATTCGCTCTGGTTGCATCAGATGAAAATGTTTTTTCACATTTTAATTGAAGAATAATGTCCCTAAGATTAACGATAAATATTAATAAGATAACTTCGACCTTGAAATCATCATATGGCGTATATTCTGAAACATGCAACGTTTATTAATTGGTTCTACAGTGTGCTCTAAAAACGTGATTTTGTAAACACACAGATTTAAAAATTGCCATTTGCTTTCATACAAAACCTGGCATCATATCGAAATATATCAATACTATAACAGAAGTAGTAAATAGAAAATAAGTAGCAAGGGCCTCACTTAGGAATGTCCCACAGATCTAAATACAGTAGAACTTCTCAATAAGGGACATTAGGGGACTGGATTTTTTGCCCCTAAAATAGAGGTGTCCCTTATTCGGAGGTAGGAATTGATGCATACCGTGTACTTAATACAGCATAGCATCATAGTAAATGTAAACTATTCACGTTTAAGATTTATTGAATATGTTTGTTGTGTACTAGATAAAATTCAGAATTATTCTATTTAAAAAATATATTACTTTAAAAATTAAAATTTAACCAAAAATTGCGTGAAATCAAAGTTTTGTAATTTATAGAAATTAATTTTTTACTTGGATTTGCTTCATGTCTTGTAATTTACAATGCAATACAATGTAAATAATAGGGTGGTTTCATATTAAGTTTGTTTTTTTTTTTAGTTTCTAATATTCATTATCAGTCAGAGCTGAACCCATATGAATAAAGAGGAAAAAGTATGACTGAAATCTCGCCAAGAATTTTAAAATACATATTTGTTTCTTTGAATGTCAATGTCAGGGCAAACTTTTACCACTTAATTTTTAGTCAAAAAAATAAACGTTGATCTTTTATAAATTCAATATTTCTCATGCATTAAAAGTTTTATAATTTCTCTCTGTGGCTGTCGCTCAAATAGAGTGCCTCTTATTCAGAGGTAAATGCATGGAGGCCCCTATTCAAAGGGACTGGGATCGGAAAAAGTGTCCCTTAAATAAAGGTGTCCCTGATTCACCGTTGATCCTTGGAAGGAATGCGAAATATGGCCTCAAAAATTAAATGGGATGATGACTGTAGACTTCGATTCTAAGTTCCATTCTTATAAAAAAGTCAATTTTTTGGAATATGCTGCTTTTTTACTGTGGTTCAATAAATTCATCCACTGAGTAAAAAATAATTTCAATCGATCATTAGTTTTTTTATCTAAAAAAGTGAGGGGGAAAGGCCCCTTTTCTTTTAAAAGTGAGGGGGCGTGTAAACACCCCCAACCCCCGTATGAGCCACCCCATTGGTCTGCATTTGGGACTATAAATCGACTTGACCCAGCCTAGCTGGGCCCAAAGCCTGTTGCTGCTCTGTTTTCTTTTACTTTTTTTAGTCTGTGGTAATTTGATGCTAATCCTATTTAAAAAGTGCTCTTTTTATTCTTGGGTTGCGATTAACCTACCACACAGCTATTTCAAGCATTTTTAGTGGCGCCATCTATTAGTTTTAAATGAAAGCATTACGTAAAAACTTGATATTACTTTGAAATGTAAATTTTGACAATAACAAAAATGTAAACTACGAAAGGATATTGCATTGTCTTACTACGATGATGGCTAGCAAAATTTGGTTGGTTGTTTTGCACAGTAATACACAGTTTCATTTATTTAGTTATTTTTTTGAAAATTCCGCAATCTTACATCTGCTACCGCGAAGAGCCTAAAAGAGTTGAAAACGTCTTTTATATAAATCCCTGAATCTGAGACAACTGGAAATTTTGTTACAATAAATACCGATTGACATATTGGATGGTCCCGGTCAAAGGTCATGCATTGCCCAGCGCCTGACACCATGCGCCCTCGAATTTTAAGAGTATTATTACTCTACCATGTGCGATGAAAAAAGATAAGGGCTCCACAAATATTTTAAAAAGTGTGCGAGAGTGTTCTCACAAAGATGACAGTGTAAGAGTTCAAATAATGTTCTCAAATGCATTCCCAAGTGTTCTGAAAGGTATCTACCATTTTCGAATTCCTTTTTTCCCATCTTTAAAAGCTATTTTCTACGATAAAGCACTGCAATTGTGCTTCGTATAATAATGCTGAACTCTCCGACTCCTTCACGTAAAAATCAGTCCGACTCCACGACTCTGCACCCCAGCGAAATTTGAAGACTCGAAAGGAAAATGCCACACAGTAAAAAATAAATGTTGTTTTTAGAGTATAATTTTGACAACTTTATAGTAATCAACTATAAAATTGCTCATTTTAGTCATAAACTGTAAAATTGATTATTTTACCGTAATAAAATAAAATACAAATTTTATTTTTTTTACTGTGCAATTTACAGTTTTAAACTAGAGCCTCTGCTGCCAGTATTCTACTGTAGTTTTTACAGTATAATATAGCTAATTTTATGGTAATAAACAGTAAAATTAGTAATTTTACAGTAATTAAACTGTAAAATTGTTAGTTTTACAATTTATTACTGTGCATTTTAGTTTTAGGCTGCATACCTCATTTTACAGTTTTAAACTGTGTAACCTCCGTTTCCAGTATTATACTGTAAAAACATCGGTTTATTTTTTGCAGGGCAGATTTTGACTCTTGAAATTAAAAAAACCTTCAACACTTCCAACTCCACAGCAATAAAATAATACCATACGGTTGAACCTTGTTAAAATGAACTCCAAGGGGAACCTTTAAAACCTATTCGTCTTATCCGACAAACAACACGTAACAAATATGAAGAGAATCGGATACTTAGTTCTTCTCAGCAGTAATTCATTTTGTCCTATTCGAATTAACGAGGTTCTACTAGTTTTTGCCATTCAAATTTTCAATTTTCCCCAGTTTTGAGTTTTCTGTTCATTTCAATTTTTGAAACTCTAGTTGGTTCTCGTTTATTAGGGAGTGAAGAATACTACAATAATTTTAATGTAATAATAAAGTGGACACAATTTAAAATTTAAATTTATTGAACCATTTATTCTTACATGATACTTTATAATATCAAAATTAACAAACGGATCATGGCATAACAGTCATGCCAAACACTTGAAACTTAGATTCATTTTGAAATAAAACTAGTGTACCCTTTGCACTATTGGAACAAAAACACAGAAATAAAAAAGCTTTAAAATAAACAATATCGCAATATTTATTTGTTTCATAGTAGATTAACTGATCTTATTAGTAAATAAACTTTTTAAAGTCTACATTTTTTGCGAATGGAAAACTTTTTCAAGTTTATTTACTTCAACATTTCAATGAAAATAGGATTCTATACAAAAATTATCAAAACTTTAGGGAACCGAAAATGAACGTCAAATAGAAATAAATTGAAACGATTAAATTCAGGCATAATTTTGTAAAAAGTTATAGCACTTGGCGTAAATACAAGTGACGGTCAGTTAACCTACATCATAATACGTTACAATAAAGACAATCCAAGCAGGCATACACATTTAGAAGCTTACCGCTGTGTTAAAACTTACAGCAAATTAGAATGAATATGCAAAAAATGATAACAATAAAAAATGAAGCATTAAAAAAACACAAAATGAGAAAGTAATTAAAAACGTAAAACAATTAAAAAGCTTAAAATGAATTTCGAAGAAAATCAAGGAGAATAGGGGAATTCCATATTTTATTATAAGTTGCGTAAAAGATATAAACAGCTAAAACTTTAATTTTATAGTAATGTTAACGTAAAAATAAAAAAGGCAATTGACACCAACATTTTTAAAACTAAAAAAAATAATAAAATAAATGAATAAATAAATATTTAATTTCAATATACAATGAAATCAACAAAACAAAATAAAAATAATGTAAATGAATTAATAAATATTTAATTTCATTGTACAATGAAATAAACAAAACAAAATAATGAATGAAAGGGAAAAGTATATGCTATATCGAGTCAGCAATTGACTATCAGTTGAACCTGACCCTGTGTCACAATAGGTTACAGCTAAGACAATCTTTAACCAATATTAACTTTTAGTTCAATTCCGCTCAAACAGTAAACTTAAAATAGAGCTAAGTTAAAAAAAGAACGCAAAAAAAAAGAAAGAAAAAAATTGAAGGATATCTTTTAATGAAAGAAAAAAGAATAAATAAATAAGGACAAAAATTAGGACAGAATGCGGGGAAAAAAAACTGCTTCAGAGAAGAGAAAATTTGCACAACTGTCAGTCAACCATATAAGTTACAGTACAAATAAATAGAAATGTGTAATAAAACATGTATGAACTTGATGAAATAACCTAATAAATTTTGTTCTTTACTGTCGGTTAACCACAGTACAATACCGTACAAGTAAAGCCGGTCTTTAAATATACCTAATCTTCTAAAAATTTAGTATAGTATTAGAATTAAAACCAAATAAAAATAGGTTACAAGAAAACTTACTAGAATGAAGTGAAAAAGACCATAATTGATGAACAATATCTGTCATAATGGGGTAAATCACGGAAACTGCTAGTTATCTTTACCACTTACAATAAACACTTTGCATAAAAAACATTAAAAATTTACGATTACTGAATAAACATTAACAACAAATTTAAAACGAGAATAATTACCAAATGTTAGAACTAAGGGAAAAAAACTAAAATACGTTAAATGAAAATAAATTTAAAAAAGTGAAGAAACTTTTTTTTTAATGCCATACTAAAGGCTATAAGTTTGTGTTCACGAATACAAACATTTACAACGTTGCTATTATTCGTAGTAATATTAATATATGAAATCAGAAAGTGGAAAAATTAGAATAAAATTTCAAGAACTAAATAAATAATAAATGAACATATTTATTAAACATTAGTTTTTTAATGTTGCGTTACATTCTATGACGATATTGTACAAATATAAATTATTCATATAACCTGCTGAAACCATTCGAAAACAAAAACCCTACTCGATCAGTAATATTTTATTCAAGTGCCTTGAGTAGCTATAGATATATTTAGACTGTTTTTCGTTACAGCATTTTAGACTATTTTTGCTGGTAAGTACATAAAAAGTTGGAAAATGTTGAAAGTTCTAGTGATTGAAGTAAAATATGATAGCGGTATTTCTGTTGGATGTTTTTTTTTTTTTTTTTTGCAAAATTAAAAATTCATATTTCAGAAGCTTATATTGAAAAGAGCATTTAAATATTACAAGAGCATGGTTGACTTAGCAATAAGATCTGGTTGGCCATTGGCAGTGTTGGCAAATTGGGCTCAGAGCAAAAGAACACACTGGAGTTTTTTGGATGGATTTGTTCAATGGTTTTTTTTTTTTTTTTTTTTGTTCAATGTTTTTTTTTTTCTTTTTTTTTAACTTTGTTCCATTTTAGTTAGTGTACTGTTAGAACAGAATTAAACTTTCAAACGTTAATCTTCAAAAAAGTAGTTTCAACCCACAAAAACTCGCTGGGTTTTCATGAAAAGTAGGTTTAGGTGAAAAGTGGATTTATGTTATGGTGGTTATTGGTTATTCAACTAAGATTTATATTCAGTAGTTTAATTTTGCTGATGTTTTTAAGCAGTAAATAATCAATCTGCATAACTTAATTTCCATACATTGAAAACATAAAGCACAGTGAATAAAATCAAAATGTAGTAAAGCACGAAATCAAAAACATAAAGGAAATAAAATAGGTTTGAAAAAATTTATTAAAATACATGGCCTTTTCTCACTTGGGGGAAAACAAGAATTCTCCTCATACTAAAATTGAAAAAAAAAAAGAAAAAAATAATATCTCAATTAACGAAATCTTTCTTTACTTCGATAAACAATTACATTCAAAAAGATTCGTGCTTGCACTTCCATCAAGTAAAAAATATATATTTAATGGACATTTTAAGCAAAAATATAATGATTGATCCTTCCCCCACCCCAAAAGTACAAGGGTGTTTCTATTGGGTTCCTAAAACTCTCCTCAACCATGTTATGATTATTCTTGCGCTGATACCATTTATAAGTCTTCATAAGCTTTGCTTTGTACTATTATTTCAAGCCTGATTCATAATTGGAATTATTAACTAAATGAACAAAAAACTTCTATAGATACAGAACGTAATTTCAATGTGATTAAAAAAAAGTTTGTAATTATTGGATTATCTTCTGGAAACAAGACACAAATATAAACACACATATACAGTCGAACCTCCATATATCGAAGTAGCAAATTGTCGGAAAAAAATTTGATATATAGAAATTTCGATATATAGAAAGGACCTCAGTTTTTTGAAAATTACTCCGGAAACATTGAAATTAAAGCAAAATTTCACACATGAAACTCCATTACTAGTATACGCTAATCATATTAATGAAAGTTAAGAATTAAAAATGAACTAATATGAAAAATTTAATGAATATTATACATATTTATTGAAAAACAGTAATCCAAAGAGTAGTTGCAATGATCACATTCTTTTAAAAAAACTGCGAATATCTTGCGTCCTTTAACAAATCCACTTTATCTGCAACACTAAGGCATTTTCTTTTTGGCATTGTAAATCGAGAGGGAAAACAAAATCAAATTGAATTGGCCTTCCCTTTTCTCCTGACTTTCATCTTTCGTGAGGTAAAATGTCTAAAAGCGGAATAAAATCTCCAATTACGCTTCCAAAAAAATTCGATATATGGAGATTTTTTCGATATATAGAAACAGTTTTTCTATGTAATGAACATGTGAATTTGCTAGAAGTTCGATATATGGAAAATTTCGATATATGGAAGTTCGATATATGGAGGTTCGACTGTAATAACAAACAACTTCTATTCTTCCTATTGACCAAACTTATCCTTTCATTACAGAAATTAATCTCTCCCAAAGAAATTGCACATTTCGAGACAAGTATTACTTTACTTTAAGAATATTAATATTTAGAAACAGCAGTTAGTTCGTTGAATGCAAAAGTAGGACAAAGTTCTAAAATTTCAATTAGTAAAAACTGTTCTTTAAAAAAAATCTTATTTCGTTTTCATTAAAAAAAATTTTTATTATTGTTATTTTATGCATTACTTTCAAAGGCTACTGGTTATAGTTCTTTTTTATCCCATTTGCAATACTAAATTAAAATAACTTAAAATGATAAAGTGAATTTAATAACTGCTTACATTAGTTGTGGATCAAAATATGCCAAACAAACATTAATTAGCTTTTCATGGTTTTTGTACTTCTTTATATTTTTCTGCAGTTTTATATTTATAAGGAAAATAGATTATGACCAGCAATGTCACCCACTTAACTTGTGTAAAAACCAAGTATTACTGCAAATATGAGCCAGCAAACACACAGAAAAAAACACAAATACCCAGAAAAACCCAGGCGAGCTGGTTTTTGCTTCAAAAACCCAGTTTTTTGCTTCAAAAACCCAGTTTTTTGCTAACCCTGCCATTGGCACAACAAGTTTTGAATAAAATCTTCATCGACTTTTTCGTAATTATAAAATTCCAACTCATCAGCACAACTGAGAAAATGAGAGGGAGACGCATTTTTATTGGCGACAATATCAGCCAATCTCTTCCGGGCAATCAGTCTCAAAGAAGCATCCTGAGTCAAACCACAAGCACTGAAGTAATATTTTTTTGCCTGCTCAAACAGGCCGACAGATTCAAAATATTCAGCCTGCTTCAGCATTACGTCGGGACTGTTTTCTGCTTTCTGAAGCCATTCTTTGAAACACAATTTTATCATAACTACATTATTTATGATTTTAAAGCAATCGATTGCTGCTGCGTAATCAAAGCGCCCGTAAAGCAATTCACCCATTTTTTGATAAATTTTTGACTGATAAATATTAGCTCGAATGCTCTTTACATAAAAATTTATTGCTTCAGTTGTATCTTGTTCCACTGCAAGGTTACCCAAACAGTTGTAAATTAGAGCTTTAAGTTTCATACAATCTGAAGAATCTTCGTAATTTTCCAAGTATTTCAAAACTTGCCGGTAGTACTTTTGGTCAAATTTGTTTTCCTCAATGACCAAAGAAGCAATTCGTATTTCGAGATTTTCATCGAGATTTTTTCTACAAATATTCAATAATTTGACCATAACGCGATAATCTGGGAGATCTGCATCACAGATATCAGCAAAAAATTTCAAAAATTCATACTGTTGTTGCAAGCAATAATCATATGTTTTAATTTCTTGCTTGAGAGAAATATTACCAGCTTCAACGAACTCAATAAAAATATCTAAAACTCTACGCAAGGTCATTATTACGTCTGACATGTTAGTTACTTCTTCGCATCTAAGCGTTTCTTTTAACTTTAAGAGTAGCTCAAGCTCTGGAAAATATTCTCTTGCATGGTGCATTTCTAAAATATCATACTTATTCGAAGAAGGTACTAAATTTTTAAAAAGCTGATAATTTTCAGAAAAAACATTTGATGGACTACTTGTTATGCAAAGAGTTGCGTGAGCAATACTTTTTAAAATAACTTCCAATAATTTGTTAAAATGATGGCCTGCAGCGTTAAACAACAGCAAGGAGCATTCTTTTGCCCTCTTCGATATATTAAGACTCACCATGTTGCAATTTACGTCAGTGTATTTACAGGAATCTTCAGTTGCTGCAAGTAAATCTGGTACAAATATCTCACCTTCTTCTGTAGGTCTATAGAATAAATATATGGAAGAATCCTTTAACTTTTTGAATAAATTAATATGTTCGCTTATCGTTCTTTGGTTATCTCTTAAAATGTTCTGTATCGATTTGCTAATGTGTTGAACGTTCTTTCCTTTTGAAACTTGGGTGACTATCAAAAAGAAGCTATCTTCAATTGCTTCAATATTCTTAAAATATTTCGCAAAATATGAAAGCGTTTCAAGGAAGTCGTTACCCCTTCTGCTTCGCAAGTCCGATTCAGTTATTACCAAAACAAATTTCAACTTATCTGTGTTCCCAAAAAGTCTCCTCATGTAGAAACTATTTGCAATCTCTTGCACAGTATCTGTATCATTAAAACCAGGACAATCCCATACAATCAAATCATCTGCGAAACACTTAGTTGGGATCTTTGTCTCCGAGGCCAGCTTATGACTAATGATGATTCCCTCAAGTGGTTCCAACGTTTTAATCACCAAGTCATTGGTTTCTTCTTCGAAAAAGCTTTGCAACTTTCTGCCGCAAAGTAGGTGAGCTATAGTACTTTTGCCAGCTCCGGTATTTCCAAGCAACAGCACTCCTTTGTTATGCTTTTCTTGAAGCTGGTGGTTACCTTCCTGGATTAAACTAAGGATCTGCCTCATTGTACTGTGTTGTTGGTCATTAAGCTGAGGATGTATATCTGGAAGCTCAAATAGTTGCACAGATGGTATGTCAGGTCTGTACTGCTTTACTTCAGATGTCCTTGCTTTCTTCTTCACTGTTTTATCGCAACATGTGGTTCCTGCTGCAGTGAAGTTTGTTCCTGTTTCATTCAAAGGGATATTCCCCGAGTTGCTCCCCGTTTCATGCTGCGATTTCGCGATTTTTTTAAAGCGTAAAATATGAGGAAGAATACTCTCTGCTTCTTTGGTTATTTGGTTGAGAGAGAGATGAAGAATAGCTATTGATGCGTTTATAGATAATGCTTCATATATTCTCAAAGCTCCAGCATCTCTTATAAGATTTCCTTTCAAACAAAGCGAAACTATCGTTGAATTTACTTCTAAAGCTTTCGCAAGATATTTTGCTCCACTATCTCCTATTCTATTGTCAGAAAGATTAAGATTTTCAATGGATTTATTAATCTCTAAAGCTTCAGTTAAAATTTTCATTTTTTTGTCATTAATTTTGCTGTGCGAAAGATTAAGCAGTTTTATGGTTTTATTTAACGTCAAGGCTTTACTGAAACATTCCCATCTAAAGAGGGGATTATTCGAAAAATCTAAACAATTAATATAACTGTTGGTTCTTAATGCTTCTGAAAGGCACTTCACGCCAAACTCATTTATTTTTACATTTCCGAGTCCAAGACTGGAGACAGTCTTATTATCTTTTAAGGCTGTAACTATATATTTTATTCCACTGTCTCCGATTTGATTATGATTGAGATAAATAACCGATAAAGACTTATTTGCTTTCAAAACTTCGCATAATTCTTTAACTCCGTTTTGTCCAAAATCATTACTTTCAATATACAAGGAAGTAATTGATGTATTTAAATTTAATGCCAATGCCAATGCTTTTAATCCATCATCTCTTATAAGATTTTCAGACAGATACAAATCAGAAATTGAGTTGTTTATTTTTAAAGCATCACTTAAATATTCTGCTCCAGCATCTTTTATGAAGTTTTTCGTTAAATTTAAAACAGTGATGAATTGATTTACTTTCAAAGCTTCAGAAAGATCTTTTACTCCACTATCCCCAATGTTGTTGTTGGAGAGGTTGAGGGATTTTATTGAGCTATTTATTTTGATTGCTTCAGACAGAAATGCAACATTTTTTATTCCGTTATCTGTTAGGTTAAGGGTAGTAATGGTTTTATTGGTCTGCAAAACATCAGCAAGCTCTTTTAAGCCGAGCTCTCCAATGTGACCATAAGAAAGGTTAAGATTTGTAAGTGAATCAATAACCTTCAAAGCTTCTGAGAGAGGCTTTGCCTGGTATTGCTCTTGTGATTCGAAATCCATCACCTTGGAGATCTTTAAAGCAGCAGTGCTAATTATTCTGCAAAATGATAATAATAAAATTATTAATAAATAAGCAAACAGAAAAGATGCATATAAAAAAGAAGCTGTTAATTTAATTACTTTCTAAATAGATAGACATCAATACTGGCGTTTAAAAAAAGTAAGATTCTCCGGCTATTTGAAATCAAATAGTGAAAGCCGGTTAATTGAATCAGTGGTAAATTGAATCAGCCGCTTTAATGAATCAAATCGTCAAAAACAGAGCAACATCCACATAGGCGGACTTATACCGCAAATTCTGGGGGTGCAACAGCAGCAGAAATCGGGGGGGGGGTGATTCCCTGGACAACAACAACAAGCCAGTGGGGCAACCAGAAAACAATTTTAAGCAGAGTTTGAAAAAACACAGCCCGTCTGGGTTTTGAATCAAATATCAGGGTTTTCATTTTTCATTTCAGGGGAGACATTTTTATATCATTCTCTATTCAAACATTGTATACCAAACTATTGCTTGCTACGTAAAATTTTTAAAGAGTCGGGAGCCATGAAGAGAGGTCACTGTGATCCCCTAAAGAATTTTTTATTTGGAAAACACAATGCTATATTGATTTTTTAAAATTAATATGATAAAATGTTTTTAATTGATATTGAATTGAATTAAGGATTTAAATGGTTTCTGTTCAGTTTGATCCTCTAAATATTCAAATAAATAAACAAATAACTGAAATTCAGATGCAGTTTTATTTCTAATACTTAATAAGTTTGCTCAGAAAGGAGGATTTATTTTTCTGGACCACGTATTGACAAACACTAAATATCATAATAAACTCAATGTTATAACTAAACTGATCAGTAGGGATGCACCGATAAGCAAATTGGCCGATTACCGATTAATCGGCGTTTGATAATCGGCCGATTAATCGACTGAGCCGATTAATGATAAGCAGGATTGTTTTTCTACTACCAATTTTACCATCACTGTATTTTTTCTCTTTCACAATTCCAAGTTTAGAAATAGTAAGTAATTTATTTCTGAAAGATTTTTTTTTCCCATTTTCCTGGTTTTCCCCAAATAATTTCAATATTTTATCAAATTTCTTGGAACCAATTTTCATATTATTGTCAATAATATTATTAACACATTGTTAGATATGTTAATTGGACATAAAAATCCCCCCAAAAAAGGGGGGGGGGAGTCTGTGGCGAGCACTCCAATTTAGGAGTACTTTTAATTCATATTTTTCAATAATTAGTAACAATTTAATTCAATACTTTTATTCTTAAAAAATTAGAGGAAATATAAAAGCACTGTACTAAAGAGAAAACTATCGCCACAAGAAAAATTTTACAACATTGTCTATGTATATTTATTCAAAGTAGGTGAATTAATTAAAAGAAAACTTTAAATCAACTGTGAGGATTATTGTAAAAAAATTATTCATCATAGTTTCTTAGTGAAGGTGTACTTTAAAGAATAATATTTGAAAAAATATTTTTTCTACCGATTAATCTGCCGGATTTTGCCGATTATTAATAATCGGCACAGTAGCCGATTTATGGCCGATTAACCGGTGCATCCCTACTGATCAGTACCAATTTCTAGACTTGATATTGATCAAAATATTTGTAATGTTTAGCTTGTTTCTGAAATAAATGTTTTCAATGTTCAGTAAATTGTGAAAAGAAAAAAAACCACTTCACCGACAAAGTGTGTCATTTCAAGTGGGCCCACCCGAAAAATCTCGGTTAGTTTTTTTCGGGCTGGGCCCACGTTTGCGAATCCTGCTTTTAGTTTAGTTTAGTTTTTTTTTTTTTTTTTTTTTTTTTTCTCCCCATTTGATAGGAAGGTTTGGGAGATTATCTCCAGGAAAATTTTTGATATTGTTATCCTGAAAAGGCAGTTTTAGACTGCCTCTGGTGCTGTGAGGGAAAATAAAAGTTCACAGGAACTTCCACATAGAATTATAGAAATTAAAGTCCTAAAAACACGATTATAGGCGATATTTGTAGACGCTCATTTAAGGGATGGGGCTTATCTTAAGGACTGTCCTCGATCAATTTCTTGAAAAGTAGAGCAAAATCGATCACTTTCCCTACAACTTGAAATTCCAAGAACGCAACTGTAGACAAATTTTGATGATGTGACGAGAGGCGTTCTGGTTCTCTCTCCAAGAAACATCTCGAAATACAAGTCCTAAAAAACTAAGTTTTACAGCAATATTCAGTAATGTTAGGAAGAGAGGTTTTAAGTCTCTCCTGCCTTAATTTTTTTCAAACATTAGTTTTTTTCTTTTCCAGATTTCATACGGAAGTGTCAGCTTGTATAATTGAAAGAGAACGGTGTGCTACACCTCTCATCCAATTGTCGTTCTAAAAACATAATTTTTAGTATCATAGACGTCTTGAATGATATTAGAAAAAGGGATATTGAAAAGCTTGCCCAAATTTTTATCGAAATTTACGTCCTAAAAACTCGACGTAGTCCATATCCAGTAACAATAGGGATTCGGTACTTCTTAACTTTGAAACTATGGAAGAAACCTTAAATAACTTTTTAATGTTGTTAGAAGCGAGACGAAGTTGAGGGCGAAGAAAGGTACGAGGGGCTCCGATTATATTTTTAGAAATTCAAGTCTTATGAACTTGATTGTAGGATTTTCCCGATGGATTTTTTGAAAACAGATACCCCCCCCCCCTTATCTACCAGCTCTTCAATTTTTCATAGTTTAAGTTCCAAAAACGCAATGTGAGACAATTTTTTATGCGGTTATTAGAGGGGGTTATGGGGCTCTACCCTGAAAATTTTCGAAATTGAAGTTCTAAGAACAAAGTTCTTATGTGCAATATTCCATGGTATTAGAAAGAAAATTTAAGGCTACTGTCTTCAATCTTCCAATGGCGGCAAGAAGACTTGGAAGTCCTAAGCATGTCAATTCTTAGGATTTCAAAGCCTGCTGTGCATAGGCGGACTTACGGGGGTGCCAGGGGGTGCGCCGCACCCCCAACATTTTGGCCGGATTTTACGAAAAAAATTAAATTAAAAATTTTTCATCAAACAGCTAGTTTGATTTTTTTTTCCTTACTGAAATAAATAAATAAAAATGCGTAACTGGATAGAAAATTCTTGCTGAACGATTATTTCAAAAATTAATACAGTATACTCTCGATTATCCGAGGGGTTCTAGGGGAAAAATCCTCAGTTAACTTGATTATTGTAGAGCAAAAAATTTTCTTTCAAAACACGTTTCTGAGGTCTATTTTTCCCTGAATTCTTTGAATGCCGGATGGAAGGTCCAAAACCAAAAGGTCCACGAACAAAAGGTCCACGAACAAAAGGTCCGCGGGATAGAAGGTCCACGAGACAGAAGGTCCAATGGCCATAAGGTCCAAGGAACGTAAGGTCCGACAGCCAAAAGGTCCACATTTTCGGACAGCGATGGCATAAGGTCCTCTAACCAAGAGCGTATTTAAGGGGGGCCGAGCACCCCCCCCCCCTCCCGAAATCGAGAAAGATTTTTTCAAAAGTAAGTGTTCGGTTCGTGTTTGCTCAAAAACAAAATCCTTAAGAAAAAAAGCTCACTCTCTGATTACATTGTTTTCAAATGTTTATGTAAGATGGTCTTTCCCTCCTAAACCCTCTCCCCCCCCCCTGAAAAAAATTCGATTTTTTTTTTATTTTAATAAAGTTAGTTATTATTATTTGGTTTAAGTTTACTCTTATTTTTTTTCCTTCTTTTAGTTTGAAAAACATTAATAAAAATTATTGCTAATAATAATTCGTTAGATGGCACCAGGCAGTGGTGCAACCCAAGAGGGTCAGGGAGCCCTTGCGCTTTACTCAAAAGAAAAAAGAACGTGTCTTAGCAAAATGAAAATATTTCAATTAGAAAATGGGTAGAAAAAATCCTAATAATTTTGAATAGAAATCTTCAAATGAAAAATATTCAACACATGTAGATTGTTAGTCAGCAAATTACGTTTCTCTCTTTCTTCTCATTCCCCCTTCTTTTCTAGTCAGTCAGGAAAAAAGAGTCTTTAAAATAATGCTACACTCAATAAATTTAAAATGAAGGGTAATCATTCCTCCCCGGCAAAAAATTTAAAATAAAGTGTAAGTATTCCTCCCAGCAAGAAATTTAAAATAAAGTGCAATCATTTTCGGTTTTAGTATTTTCACAAATAATTTCCAAGCTTTCAGCTGAACAAAAGAAAAAAAAATCGAAAAGAGGTAAAAGTCCAAGCCGGCCAAGCTAGAAGGGGCACGTACTTTTCAATCTCTTCCAGGGGTGAAATTAAAGAATAGAGTGCCTTCTCAGTGGCGGGTTTAGGGTAGGAAGTCGAGGCCAGTGTATCCGCCAAGCACGAATTCAAAGAAAGCTCATGACCCCCCTTAAAGAGTCTAAAGAGATCTTAAAATTTCGCTTTTACAACGTGTAATTTAATTGCAGTTTCAAGACTCCAACATCCAAAAATTTTCGGAAGAGAGTTCTTTTCCCGCTTCTTCTTCAATACTTTGGTCAAACATTGCCTCAAATGGCATTTTAGAGATTTAAAATTCAAACAGTTAACGGTAGTTGATATCCCCCTTACTTTTCTATAGTCTTTAGCTCTAAAATGTGTTTTTAGAAAAGAGAGAGCTTCTGAATTACAGTCTCTATGCCCAAAAATTTCCGGAAGAGTCTCTAAATCCTTTTATTATCCTAAATGTTGTCAGACAAAGCCTAAAAGCAGTTGTTCCTATCAAGAATCGTGGCGTAAGTGGCGCTATTGAATTATTTTTAAGGGGCGTTTTTAAAAGTTTTTGTTTTCTTCTTTCACGTGTGGCTCTCGTTTTTAGAGGGATCTTCGTGGAATTCTTGGATGATAAGTTTTTGCTCTTGGGGGTAATGGGCACCTCTGTTAAAAGTAAAATTTTGAACCTTCAGTTTCAAAAAATAGAGCTTAAAATTGCATTCTTGAAGCTTCAATACCGCAAAATTTCGGGGCACAGCGCCCGAATCCTGCTTCTATTAAAGATAACCTAAATAAAAATGTGATTAAAACATATTATTTCGAAACATTTCTGGAGAGAGTCCTTGCTAACGTTACTACCAAAGATGGTCTAAAGCAGTGGTTCTCAACCTTTTTACAGTCACCGCCCCCTGTTGTGTTGAAAATTTTTCAGCGCCCCCTTTACGGACAAACGTAAAAGTGGACGTGGAAGAGGGGGGGGGTCGTTTTCTTGAATGGTTTAACCCTATAATTTTGCCCAAACAGATAGTTGAAAAATGTCTAAAGTTAAAAACTTATGCTTTTTTTTTATTTTTCTTTAAGATAATTTTTCGAAAAAGCGGGCATTTTCCCCCCTCTGAAAAGCTGTGTCAGTGAAAACCAAGTGCCTAGAATAGGTTCATTAAATAAGTGAACAATTTTTTAGGTAAATAAGAACAACACGTTTTGAAATAAAAGTACACTGTTTTTTCAACATTTTGTTTGAAAACCAATACATTTTGAAAAATACATTGCGTTCAAGTTGTTCCTGAACAGTCCGATCCCAAACAGTCTTGCTCTTATTTACTTGCAATCATGCAATATGCATCCCCTATTTATTACGTACGGATATAGGATTTTACTACGGAAAAGCTAACAGCCGTTTCTCCTAATTTTTCCCAGGAGGGACAAGGACTTGAAACTATAGCTCGTACCTGTCATATTTAAAGACTATAAACCAAGTTTTAATTTAAAAAAAACTGGTGAGCGATTCCATACCAAATCACCGAATGGGGGTCGCACGACCGACTCGGATTTTTTTTTAATTTGGTACACAGATTGATGGTATAGAGGTATGAAAAAGCCCAAAAGGAAAGTTACCTGCTCCACTCATTTTCTGAGATACATGCCCTCAAAGTTTGTCCGCCACGTCAAAATACTAAAAAAGTGATGTTATTTAATCATTTTTTATAAAAAATTGTACTCATGCAAAATAAAAGTGTTAGATATCTATGGAAACTAGTTAGTCCAGGCATTCTGAAAAAAAATACTAGAACGTTCATAATGAAAATTGCCAAGGTACAGGGCTCTTTGAAGTTGTCACCACAAAAACTTGATTTTGCAGATTTTGCTAAAATTCAGGCATTTATTACAAAAAAAGGCAAACAAAACCAAAGGTTTTCTCACTTTCTGGTAGTGTACAGGTCCTCCCTGTAAATTGCTACGCAATAAATTTTTTGGGTTTCTCACTCCTTCTTGGAAATATTTTAGCTTAAAAATAAGCCATAAGGCAAAAAATGCGTTTTTGGCCATTTTGGCAGCCATTTTTCTCATAAAGGGGGAGCAGTAGAAACTTTAATTTTTTTTTAAAACAAGCCACTGATATGTTAGCTATTCACAGGAAAAGAGTTTACTTTTGGTTATTTCTCCCATTAAGAGATATCCTGCTGACAGTATGTGCATGTTTTTCGCGACGACCATATGCTTTTGTTCCCCCTCTCATGGACTTAAAATTAATTAAACCAAAAAATAATTATATATTTATTATTAGCTGTATTATCTACTCAATATGTCATGAAATTTAATTTATTAAATCATTGAACAATAAATTAGATAATTGATGAAAACAAGAAAAAGTATTTCTCTGATGCCTGAGCATTATGCATTCATAATTATAAAGCACTAAATACTTTCTTGAGAAATTAATTAACATAAATGAGCTCTAAATAGTTATATTATAAGCAATACCCAATCTTGTGATTGGGTAGTCCTGTTTTTAATTGAAGAATTTCTTGAATATCACATGAATATCAGGAAAATAAATGAGGTCTTTTCGTTTGATGTAGGATACTTTATGACAAATTTCATTTGATGGGCTACTAACTGAGCATGGTGATAAAGAGCTATTAATTTCAGCATCGAATTCCATTTTACCTTATTAACAGTTAAATATTTACAAAATAATTAAATAAATAATTTAATATAAAGCCATGCTTGAAGAATTAAAATTAGTGCAACTAATTTATTCCCATACTGATCTTTACAAAACTGACATGTGTTGAGCACTGATAAGAACTGACAAGAATAAGTTTACTCACTAAAATACTAGTTCACAGATACTATAAAGCGTACATTCTATTTTCTACAAAATAATACTGCAACAAAGAACAAGGGTATAAAGGGGTAGGTACTAAAGAATTTCTTGAAAAATCAATTAAAATAAAGGAGCTTCGAATATTTATCTCATAGGCAATACCCAATCTTGTGATTGGATGTTCCTGATTGATGGTTATAAACAGGAGGATACCCTTGTTCTTTGTTGCAGTATTATTTTGTGGAAAATAGAATGTATGCTTTATAGTATCTGTGAACTAATATTTTAGTGAGTAAACTTATTCTTGTCAGTTCTTATCAGTGCTCAACGCATGTCAATTTTGAGTCATTCCATGTCAAGTGGACTAGTGGTCCCCACCCGACCATCTCCGATTTGGATCAAATTTTACAGAGGTATAGACATGCCTATGAAACTAACCTGTGCAAATTTTTAGCTTCCAAGATCCAAATCTGGAGGAGCTAGGATCCCGCAAAAAATGTGGCCCAAAATGGCGGATGAACTTTATGAAACAAGTTGCAATGTTTAGGTCAAGGTTGCAGAAAATTTTATCACAGTGGAAGCCTAATTTTTTTGGAGCTTAAAGTACTTTTGGTTGTCAACACTCGCCAGTATATTCTTTGAGATTGCGCTTATTAGATTTTGTGTAGCACGTGCCTAAACTTGCGAAAAAACGCGGTGGGCAATTTTTTTCCTGGATTTCAGGTGGTCATAAATTTTTAACCAAAAAACTTCAAAGGTTTATACTTCGTAGTTTTATTGTCCAAATACTTGTTTTTAATGTTTTACAGCTACAGAGCTTAAATATTGTATTTGTAAAAGATATTGGCACCCTAAGTATCGATGAAAACGCTTCTTTTGAAAAATCGCCTGTTTTCAACTCACTATATCTCAGGTTTGTCACCTAAGACCATTTTTTCTTTGGCACCATTAGAAAGAACAGATTTTTTCCTATCGAAATGAGTTTTTTTTTCGATGGTGTTCTTTCGAATAAGGAAGAAAAAATTAGCTTGAAATACTGTCTGTTATGAAGAATTGGCATAATTAGGTTAAGACTGCAGAAAATTTTATCACACTGGGGGCCTAATATTTTTGGAGTTTAAAGTACTTTTAGTGGTCAATACTCTCCAGTATTTTTTGTGAGATTGAGCTAATTAAATTTTGTGTACCACGCATGTTAACTTGCAAAAAAACGCGTTAGGCAATTTTTTTCCTGGATTCATAAATTTTTAACCAAACAAATTCAAAGGTTCATGTTTCGTAGTTCTATTGTCCAAATACTTGGTTTTAATATTTTACAGCTGCAGAGCTTAAATATTGATTTTGTAAGAGATATTGTTGTCAAAAGTGTCTATCAAAATCATTTTAATGAAAAATCGCCTGTTTTCAACTCACTGTATCTCAAGTTTGTCACCTTCCACTGTTTTTTTGTTGGCACCATTAGAAAGAACAGATTTTTTCCTATTGAAATGAGTTTTTTTTTCGATGGTGTTCTTTCGAATAAGGAAGAAAAAAAATAGCTCGAAGTATTGTCAGTTATGAAGAATTGGCATAATTAGGCTAAGACTGCAGAAAATTTTATTATACCAAAAGTTCGAACTTTTAACAACTTAAAGTACATTTAGTTGTTTATATAAATACTCTGATAAGAAAAAATCTGTTATTTATAGTAGTACTAACGAAAAGATGATGGAAGGTGACAAACCTGAGTTACAGTTCATTGAAATCAAGCTATTTTTCAAACAGGAATTGCCAATAATTTTCATGTATGCTACACAAAAGCTAATGAGCTGGAAACCACATAATTATTAGAATCTATTAACAACTAAATGTACTTTAAGTTGTTAAAAATTCGAACTTCTATTATAATAAAATATTCTGCAGTCTTAGCCTAATTATGCCAATTCTTCACAACTGACAAAACTTCCAGCTTTTTTTTCCTCCTTATTCGAAAGAACACCATCGAAAAAAAAAACTCATTTCGATAGGTAAAAATCTGTTCTTTCTAACGGTGCCAACGAAAAAACGGTTGAAGGTGACAAACTTGAGATACAGTGAGTTGAAAACAGCCGATTTTCCATTAAAATGATTTTGATAGACACTTAGGGTGCCAATATCTTTTACAAATACAATATTTAAGCTCTGCAGCTGTAAAACATTAAAAACAAGTATTTGGACAATAGAACTACGAAATATGAACCTTTGAATTTGTTTGGTTAAAAATTTATGAATCCAGGAAAAAGATTGCCCACCGCGTTTTTTCGTAAGTTGACATGCGTGCTACACAAAGTTTAATAAGCTCAATCTCACAAAAAATACTGGAGAGTATTGACAACTAAAAGTACTTTAAATACCAAAAATATTAGTCCCCCAGTGTGATAAAATTTTCTGCAGTCTTAACCTAATTATGCCAATTCTTCATAACAGATAGTATTTCAAGCTAATTTTTTCATCCTTATTCGAAAGAACACCATCGAAAAAAAAACTCATTTCGATAGGAAAAAATCTATTCTTTCTAGTGGTGCCAAAGAAAAAATGGTCTTAGGTGACAAACCTGAGATATAGGGAGTTAAAAACAGGCGATTTTTCAAAAGAAGCGTTTTCATCGACACTTAGGGTGCCAATATCTTTTACAAATACAATATTTAAGCTCTGTAGCTGTAAAACATTAAAAACAAGTATTTGGACAATAAAACTACGAAGTATAAACCTTTGAAGTTTTTTGGTTAAAAATTTATGACACCGTGAAATCCAGGAAAAAAATTGCCCACCGCGTTTTTTCGCAAGTTTAGGCACATGCTACACAAAATCTAATAAGCGCAATCTCAAAGAATATACTGGAGAGTGTTGACAACCAAAAGTACTTTAAGCTCCAAAAAAAATTAGGCTTCCACTGTGATAAAATTTTCTGCAACCTTGACCTAAACATTGCAACTTGTTTCACGAAGTTCATCCGCCATTTTGGGCCACATTTTTTGCGGGATCCTAGCTCCTCCAGATTTGGATCTTGAAAGCTAAAAATTTGCACAGGTTAGTTTCATAGGCATGTCTACACCTCCGTAAAATCAAATCCAAATCGGAGATGGTCGAGTGGGGACGATTTGAAAAATTGGTCCAGTTGACGTGGAATGACTCTTTTGTAAAGATCAGTATGGGAATAAATTAGTTGCACTAATTTTAATTCTTCAAGCATGGCTTTATATTAAATTATTTATTTAATTATTTTGTAAATATTTAACTGTTAATAAGGTAAAATGGAATTCGATGCTGAAATTAATAGCTCTTTATCACCATGCTCAGTTAGTAACCCATCAAATGAAATTTGCCATAAAATATCCTACATCAAACGAAAAGACCTCATTTATTTTCCTGATATTCATGTGATATTCAAGAAATTCTTCAATTAAAAACAGGAGTATCCCAATCACAAGATTGGGTATTGCTTATAATAAAACTATTTAGAGCTCATTTATGTTAATTAATTTCTCAAGAAAGTATTTAGTGCTTTATAATTATGAATGCATAATGCTCAGGCATCAGAGAAATACTTTTTCTTTTTTTCATCAATTATCTAATTTATTGTTCAATGATTCAATAAATTAAATTTCATGACATATTGGGTAGATAATACAGCTAATAATAAATATATCATTATTTTTTGGTTTAATTAATTTCAAGTTCATGAGAGGGGGAACAAAAGCATATGGTCGTCGCGAAAAACATCCACATACTGTCAGCAGGATATCTCTTAATGGGAGAAATAACCAAAAGTAAACTCTTTTCCTGTGAATAGCTAACATATCAGTGGCTTGTTTAAAAAAAAAATTAAAGTTTCTACTGCTCCCCCTTTATGAGAAAAATGGCTGCCAAGATGGCCAAAAACGCATTTTTTGCCTTACGGCTTATCTTTAAGCTAAAATATTTCCAAGAAGGAGTGAGAAACCCAAAAAATTTATTGCGTAGCAATTTACAGGGAGGACCTGTACACTACCAGAAAGTGAGAAAACCTTTGGTTTTGTTTGCCTTTTTTTGTAATAAATGTCTGAATTTTAGCAAAATCTGCAAAATCAAGTTTTTGTGGTGACAACTTCAAAGAGCCCTGTACCTTGGCAATTTTCATTATGAACGTTCTAGTGTTTTTTTTCAGAATGCCTGGACTAACTAGTTTCCATAGATATCTAACACTTTTATTTTGCATGAGTACAATTTTTTATAAAAAATGATTAAATAACATCACTTTTTTAGTATTTTGACGTGGCGGACAAACATTGAGGGCATGTATCTCAGAAAATAAGTGGAGCAGGTAACTTTCCTTTTGGGCTTTTTCATACCTCTATACCATCAATCTGTGTACCAAATTAAAAAAAAATCCGAGTCGGTCGTGCGACCAACTTTTTTTTTTTTCGGTGATTTGGTATGGAATCGCTCTGGTATAAGTTGAATTTAAAAATCAAGAGAAGTTATTCAGATTCCGCTCCCTGTAAAACATATAAAATTGACGTAATTTTAGACAATTTTTGGTAACATAAACTAGGGACAAAGAGGTCTCTTGTAAAGATTTTTCATAATTGCAGTTATTTAAAGGCTAAGTTTAGTAATGTTAGGGAGTCAGAGCTTCATCTAACGTTCTCCGAAATACTAGTATAAAAACGCAAAATTTAAGCTATTTTTATTGATGAAGAGTGAATAATCAAGGTTCGGGAGTTTTCTCCGGAAGTTTTTTTCACATTGCACCGTGAAAAACGCGATTGTTACCTACCTTTGATGTTGTTAGGGGGGAATCTCAAACGAAAAAAAAAGTCGGTCAAGATAGGTGGCTCTCAAATTTCGTGATAATTGACTAATTTTAGGCAATCGTTCATGACGTTAGGAGAAAAATCAAGGTTTGGGAGATGTCCGCAGAAAAAAAAAATTAAGCTATAATTAGGGGATAGAAGAGATGACTGTTTCCTGCCGCCCCAGCATAAAACATGTTCTCACAAGTACATTTGAAAATATACCCACCGCCCCCTTACCGCCCAAAATCTGTCCACCGCCCCCCTGCCGCCTAAAATATGTTCACCGCCCCTCAACATCTTTCCACCGCCCACCGGGGGGCGGTATCGCCCCCGTTGAGAACCACTGGTCTAAAGTAAAGATGGCTTAAGGTTTCAATTTTGAAAATTTTCGGAGGGAGATCCCTAACCACTTTTTGTGTCTTTACGTCTCCAAAGAGAACGCAAAATTGCGCATCTATGTATCGAAAATCTTTCAGGGGAGGGTCTTTGAACTTTTACTTCCCAAAGATAACTTAAACGAGACTTCAGTTCAAAAAAAAAAAACTCCTCTTCTTTTCTTTTACTCTATCCTGAAGAAATATATCCTGAGTTGTGCTTCAGTGTCAAAATATTTCAGGAGAAATGCCCCGAGTCTTCTCAATTCCTTTAACGTCACTAAAGATAGCCTGAAATTGCGTGTTTAGAATTTAAATTTCAGTAAGTTTCCCAAAGGAGTCTTGATCCTCCAACGTCATCAAAGGTAGCATAAATAATTTCAATTTTGAAAAAAGTTTTACAGGGAAGTATTATAAAAAAAATTCCAGCTTTCCACCAATTACTTCCGATTCAATGAAAGTGAGTCTCAGCTTGTTACTATCACTACTGAACTACTTTTGAAGCAGGGGCGGATACAAGGGAGGGGCGATCGCCCCTCACTTGAGGAACTCGCCACTTTTAAATGTTCAATATTAAAGCTCAAAAAAGGCATTTTCAGACTGTCTTTGATGCTAGCAGAAACGAGCTTTAGGGCTCTCCTCAGGATATTTTTCACAATTGAAGTCCAAAACATATCAGGTCAACATTCGCAAATCAAGATGTGTAGTAAAGAAGACGTAATAAAACTGATCGCCCCTCCCTTGAAACATTTCTAGATCCGCCCTTGTTTTGAAGTTCTTTAAAGTTATTTTAATGTATTTATTTTTATTGCAATAACTTCACTCTATTATTTTACTAGCATTGTTTAAAGAATTATATTTGTATTTTGAGCTTTGTAATAGTTTATGTTCCTTAATTTCATTTAGGGGGGGGGTACTTCTATGGAAAATTTTAAAAATTTACCTTAAAAATGCTGGTTTTCAGCTGATTTCAGGGCAGATTGTACTGATAAAGTTATTACAATAGTCGCGTTTTCTTTTTTCTTTTTTTTTTAATTTCGCCATGGTAGTTTCAAAGTAGAAGAAATTGTAATGATGTACCAATAAATACCCAATTACGGAGTATACACTCATTCCTTAATACAGCACTGAATAATAATGTTGTTTTCCAACTGCATTTCTTGGCGAATTATACTTAATTTCATTATTTTCAAAACCCAACCAAAAATGTTGGGGGTGCGGCGCACCCCCTGGCACCCCGTAAGTCCGCCTATGACACACATATTACAAATGAGTGTAAAAAATTGATAGATTCCATGGCGAATCGTGTCCAAATGTTTACAAAGAGTTGTAGATATCATATTATGTTATAAAAACTTTTGGTTTTATATATATTTAAACAAAATAGTTCTTTTCTTAGTTTTCTCAAATTTTCGAGTTTGTTTCAATTAATTTGCACAAGGGTGTACCTTATACTTTATGCGTAAAGACGATAGGCAGCACTTAAAACAAATGAAAAACAACTATTTTCAATCTTTCCTTCAGATGACTAAAAAACATTTGAACTTTGATAAATAACAACGGGGGCAGTAGCGGTACATAGACTAAGTGCCCCCCCCCCCCCAGCAAGATTTGTAAATGCACCTCTCCCTGTTAAACAATAAAAGATATTTTTCCCATGAAACTCTTAATGCTATTTTCCTGGATGATGCGCCAGTAACCTTTTAATTTTCGAGTTAATCCGAGTAAAATGAACGGTGATTTTGCATGCATTTATGAAATTTAAAGACTTTTGTTTGCGCTGATTGAAAGTATTGGATCGGATATTTTCGAACCCTGATCATGTATCAATGATGCAATCCACATAGAACAAAAATATAAGCTCTGGAAAATATTTTTTTATGTGACAAGAGGAAAAAATAACTAAAGTCAGCTCCGAGCGTTTAGAGTGTACGCATAAAATGGCTTTAATACCTGCACTCTCTCCGATGAGAGGTCACGGTAGGGCAATGGGACCTCCCAAAATATTTCCTTATTCGCCAAAATTTTGCAGATGATTCGGTAAATGTGGAGGCAATATAGTAGCATGGAGATCGTTTTTCTTTTAATATTTTTGTTATTTTTTTTAATGATGCCCAAGTTTCATCTCATTTGCTGCTTGCATGCTTAATATGTGAGCATGCGCCCGTATTATATTATTTAGTAAAATTGGATTTGCATTCGTCACATTGAGAATGTACACCCCCTAACAAATATTTTCGCTCCGGGTGCCTATGAATACAGCACTGCCATAGCGGAAAATTTTGATCCACAATTTGTTCAAAAAGAGAAACCAAAACTAACAATCGAAATATGGGAAAAATTTCAAACATTAAAAAAAAGAAAGATACATCAGAGCTGAAGGAAATAAAATTTTAAAACTTGAATAATTGTAACAACTTTGTGATTAAACGAAAAAAAAATGCGACTACAAACACAATATATTTACTGAAAATGATATTTTCTAGAAATGTAACTACACCCATTGATGATTCTTAAATAATTTTCAAAAACACTTCATAATACATCACTGAAATAACCCACAAACACAATTTATTAAAAAACAGTTGCGGCTTTACTATGTCGCAAATGGCACTAATGCGAGTAGCCCCCAAGCCATGATGGCTCCAAAGGGATACGTGTATGAATTTTTTGCAAATATATTGCAACGGGCCCGCAAGGCATTTAATTCCCCATTTCTTGAAGAAAGAATAAAACCAAAAATGTAACTTACCAATTCTGTTCCACAAGACTCATTAATTTCATGGGACCTCTTTCGACCGGAACAGCCGCTACACATTGAAAGGAACAGACTACGACTGGAATGTTGACTGCACACTTTCACAGGCTATAATTCAACAAGTGGCGCCAATAAATGCATGCATACATGCAAAAGTTTCAGTTTGAGTTTGAGTTTAGAATTCAAGATGAAACTCAATGTCAATGCCTCTTTATATTTCAAGAAAGAATTTTTTATCGGAGTTTCTAAAAAATAATGTGTGTATACATGATGGATTAAATTAATAAAATAATTATCATTCGGGTTTCTAGTGTTACGATCAAAGTTGAGTTTTTCGCTTCTCCAATATAGCGCAGAATAAAGGGGTGTGCAAATGGCTGTACTTCCTTCTCCTGACTTTCAAACACAAAATTTAATCAATTAAAAAGAAACAAGCTACAAAATACTTTGAAAACAACAAAATTTTTGACGAATTTTTTTTAACTCATGTTTATGTTTACAAGCATCAGTAATGGGGTATAATGATTTTATTCTCACACGTTTTGTCAGTCAATACGGTATTCTGCATTTTCCGATAATTTCTAATTTTGGGAAATTTTTAAGGACTGAATAATAGTTATATCTCTCCCCCTCTCTGTCATCACAGAAAATGACATAACTTTCACTGTGTACTTTTCTTTTTTAATCATATTAAGAAACTTTGAATCTCTAAAGTAAGTGCTTTAAAAAATATATTAATATGCTCGCTCTCTTTATTCTTTGCTAGGGGTAGAACTAAATAGCAGTGGCGTAGGAAGGTAGGGGCGTGGGGCGCCCCCCCCCCGGGTGCCAGTTTTGACGGGGGTGACGCCCTCTCAGTATTTTAAATTTTTTGGGTGAAAAAAAGCAACACTTATTGCACGAAATTTTGCCTGAATGATGAGACGTGAACTAACTGAAATATCGGGGGGGGGGGGGGGGCTTTGACATTTTTTAGAACGAGTTGCTATTTGGGTCAGACACAGACATTTTTTATTCCATCTTTTACTGATGGCAATTCATCACACAGGACAGATATTTTGCAAACAAATAATACACTAGGTGGCCAAAAGTATCCGGACACTTTAAAAAATTCACATTTTTACATATAGCTGGAGAAATAAGTGATCAATTGTTCTTTAACTTTAGTCATACAAAATATAGGCTTCACCGAACATTTCCAAGTTGAAATTAAATTACCCTTGCATTTGGGGGACGATAAGAAGGGGGGTCGAAAGAAAAACCGCTTTTTGACCATAACTCTTTGAAAATAGCTCGGAATAAGCTATGCATTTCAGTAATTAATTAGCATACCATGTATAATTACTGTACAAATTCAAATGAACGTACCACTCTTACTTCCGAAGATATGAAACATTTTTTAAAAAACGGCAATTTTATTTGAAGGGTTTTTGCTCATAACACGCAGAGTTTTTGATCAAACCTTATCATAACTTCGGGAAAGATGACAAAATACAAGAGAATGAACATACTCAAACGGTTTTTAAAAATATTAAAAATCCGATGAGATATGAACGTTAAAAGGAAATAATTTTGCACGGCGCATGCGCGAAAGACAGAAATTTATAACTACAAAAATATTGTAGCCTGGTGTATACTGCATCTTATAAAAAAAGTTCCAGTTGAATATCATGAAAATTGAAAAAGATATCAGCGATCTAGTGAGCTGTATTTCATTCATTCGCAGACAATACATACATAGTGAGGGTCTGTCCACAAAGAGCTATTTTTAAAATAAAGGTTATTTCGTCATCGTTCAAAACCAACGTTTCAGGGGGTCTCCGGATACTTTTGGCCACCTACTTATAAGGTCTTTTTGGTCGAATGGGCGAAATGTGACTTCTATGCCAAATATAAATTTTTAAACAGTATACAATTTAACATTGAAAAATATGCTCGATTGTCCCCACACTATTTGTGAACAACCCCTCTCCATTTATGAATTGACTGCAAATGAATGAATTACAGCTCACTAGATCGCTGATATCTTTTTCAATTTTTACGATATTCAACTGGAACTTTTTTTATAAGATGCAGTATACACCAGGCTACAATATTTTTGTAGTTATAAATTTCTGTCTTTCGCGCATGCGCCGTGCAAAATTATTTCCTTTTAACGTTCATAGCTTATCGGATTTTTAATATTTTTTAAAACCGTTTTAGTATATTCTTTCTCTTGTATTTTGTCATCTTTCCTGAAGTTTTGATAAGGTTTGATCAAAAACTCTGCGTGTTATGAGCAAAAACCCTTCAAATAAAATTGCCGTTTTTTAAAAAATGTTTCATATCTTCGGAAGTAAGAGTGGTACGTTCATTTGAATTTGTACAGTAATTATACATAGTATGCTAATTAATTACTGAAATGCATAGCTTATTCCGAGCTCTTTTCAAAGAGTTATGGTCAAAAAGCGGTTTTTCTTTCGACCCCCCCCCTTCTTATCGTCCCCCAAATGCAAGGGTAATTTAATTTCAACTTGGAAATGTTCGGTGAAGAATATATTTTGTATGACTAAAGTTAAAGAACAATTGATCACTTATTTCTCGAGTTATATCTAAAAATGTAAATTTTTGAAAGTGTCCGGATACTTTTGGCCACCTAGTGTATATCTAGTGGTCATTTTGGTGAATCGAGGAGGGGGGTTGACAGATTGATCTCCACCCCGGGTGCCACCAGGCCTTGCTACGCCTCTGCTAAATAGTACTAGCTAATGTGACAGATTCATAAAAAAAAGCCAGGGCCTGGTGAAGGGGGTAACTTAATAATACCCAAGCCTAAGCCCAAGCTAAGCTAGGCTAAAGAGTTGCACATTGCTGCGGTCTCTCGCGATTCTGCTAATTTTACATTCGCTACCGTTTTTACTTCCTTTTACGTAGTAAAGGAAGTATTGTGATCACGAAAAAAATTTCACTCAAATTTCGGTCTAAATTTTGACTTCGCTCACCCCTGAATGAATGTTGCATAGTTTTTTCGACCTGTCAGCACGTGCATATGTACCTAACAACATACTAACAGCCGAAAAACCATTTTCGACCACCCCCGAGTAAATTACAACGAGTTTTCTCGTGACGTCTGTATGTACGTATGCACGGGCGTCGTTGGCGGGGGGGACGAGGGGGACATGTCCCCCCCAATATTTTGAATTCCTCAGAAGTCCCCCTCAATATTTTAAAATAATTTCGAAAAAAAAAAAAAAAACGAGACTTTCATTTCTAAATCAAAATTAAAACTCCAATCTAAACTAAAATAACAAAAACTTCCGTATCTACTTGAAAAACCGTCTGATTTATTTTCGCATGCAGCTGTCTCGGGCTTTCGGTGCCTTTAGCATCGTTATTTGAGCAATCATTTTTTCCCTACAAAACCTATCACTACGTAGTAAGATCCAATTCCTCCACTTAACAATAGAGACTTTCCCTTTTCCTACCCCCCCTGCTCGGACAGAGCCAGGAGAAGTAATAAATAAATCTTAGAGGGGGTTTCTTGTGCTTTCCTTGTTTAGGTCACTTCCTTTGAAGTCGTATCTGTTATCTCTCGAAGATGTGATCTAGTCCATGCTAGGGAGGGACGCAGGGGGTTGAGTCCCACAGCAAACATCCCCCTTACCTTTCTTTTTTTTTCCTAAGAATTACACCTCTGATTCAAAGTGAATATTATCTCCATTGACACGGGGATGCGTCACCCTCCCCGATATTTCGAAATAGGAAAAAGTCCCCCCCCCCCTCACCCAAATATTTCCATCAAATGTCGAATAACGGAATATATGTAACAGTATTCGCAAAGAGCGAATATCTTTTTTGTAGAAAGTA
Organism: Uloborus plumipes; assembly: GCA_038373865.1. Lineage (NCBI taxonomy): Eukaryota > Metazoa > Arthropoda > Arachnida > Araneae > Uloboridae > Uloborus > Uloborus plumipes. The sequence goes on from JAXGGA010007893.1 coordinate 59,833, forward strand.
ATTACATCAGAATCAGTCCTTCGAGAAAATGCCATTAAAAGCAGGAAACGTGACAACCTATTATC
>JAXGGA010007894.1:0-59897 GCA_038373865.1 Uloborus plumipes
ATTCTATCTTTTTGATCAAACAAAGATAGATGGATGCTTTACGCACCAACTCAGGCAGCACATACTTTCTGGAGAGAGGTTATGTCTTATGAGGTAAAAGTCTTAGTATTTATGTAAACTAGTGGCAAAAATGTTATAACTGTAACCTAGAATTAAAAAAAAGAACGCCGTATCGTCAAAGATTACTCCGAATAACCTTTCGAGACGTGAAAATCAAGTATTTGCGAACCGTTTTCTGAATTGCTGCATGTTGCATGAAAACAGACTTGACACTATTGGACATAAAATTGGATTGTCCACCATTTTATAAACGTACTCAGTAGTCTTATGACCCCTTTTTTTGCTTTCAACATATAATTGCAGATGAAAACAAAATGCTTTATGAAAACACTGAGTGCATTCTGCAACTGGTGGATAAGCGTATTCCTCTTTCTTTAAATAGAAATTCACTGCTGCTGTTTCAGTTTGAACAATTGTATATGGTCCCTAAATTGGACGAAAAATGGATCTTTTAGCATATCATAAAAATTACTGGATATTTTGAGCTCCTATTTTATACTCCTTTGAAATCACTTCTAGATTGTTTGTCCATCAAAGTATTATATGGTTCCAGATCATCATTTTTTCAAATAATAATTTCCTAATTCATAAAAAATTAAAATTTTCATCTGAGAAGAAATAAAGGACGTTTTTATTGCTGGGTTATTTCTAACTTTGAAAAAACACAATTTTTGCCGTACCCAACGTGATTTTGGTACATGCACAAGTATCAAAAACATTTTTAACATTACGGGGCGGTTTTTCCTCAGTTCAATTGTGAAGCAACGGCTGGAGCAAACTAAAAACGATTTATACAGAGTGAAATGATGATGCTGATCACAAATATGATAAAAAAGGGGGATTTTCATTGACAATACAGTAAAGTTGATGCCAATTTTTATATGAAGACGACCCCTTAACAACTATCTAAGAGTAGAAATTTGTAAAGCACATTATTCCTGAAAAAATAACTTATTACACGTGTTGATACTCTTCTAGTTGATACTCTGTCTAGTGTTGATACTCTTCGAATACGAGAGAGTGTTTCGTTTTTTTTCTACGACTGTACAATTATTTTACTATATGTATAAAGAGTGAAGAGTTTTCAAAAAAAAAAAAAAGAAGGAAAGGCGCAAGAAACGTGTCAAATAAATAAACGGAAAAAATAATAGCCGAGTTGACGGTGTATTGCATGTTTCTGCCTTGGCCCTTACTTGGGGGCGGTTACTTACTGCTTTATACTCGTATAGTCTTCGATTACATGATAACTGTATCATGTGAAAGAGAGTTGAACAGTCACTGAATTAAACATGCCAACTGACCATGTTAGTTAGAGCTACATGAGCATTTTGAGAAGCACACGCGAACAAACTACTGTTCAGAAATAGGGAATAATTCAGCAATTAGCAAGCTACGCTATCTGTTGGCGGGCTGTGAAGCTGATGAAAGTATGGTTCCTACTCAAAAGTCAGAATGCATGAAACTGCATTTTTATCGGAATTCGAACAGTAAATCCGATTGTAAAATTTGTCTGCTTCTTCCAATCATTTTCTATTCTGAAGAATTTATTCCTTTGCCTCAAACCAATAAATTAAGGAAATCAAGTTTTTTAGCTACCAGTAGGATTAGTAGTACATGCAGTTGAATAAGTACTGTCTCGAAGACTTCTGAGCGTTAATCACTTTTACAAGAGCTTTTACGTTATTGTAAGCCTTTCCTAATCAGTTGAGAGGCCGGGAATGTATAAAAATATATTGATACAGCCATAGAAAGAAAACGAAACACTCGCTCGTATTCGAAGACAATTAACACTAGAGACACGTGTAATATGTTATTTTTTCAGGAATAATGTACTCTTCAAATTTTTATTGGTAAATTGTTGTAAAGGGGTCGCCTTCGTATAAAAATCGGCATCAACTTTAAAATTTTCTGCGAAAACCCCCCTTTTTTATCGCATATTTGCGATCAGCAACATCATTCAACTTTGTATACCAATGCGTTTTAAATAAGCTCCAGCCGTTGCTTCACAATTGAACTGAGAAAAAACCGTCCTGTTATGTTAAAAATATTTTTGATATTTGTGCATTTTATGCCTAAACCACGTTATGTACGGCAAAGATTGTTTTTTTATATCAAAGAATGAACTAACTCAACAATAAAAACGTCATTGATTTCCTCTGAGAAAAAATTTTGAATTTTTTATGAATTATTAAACTAATATTTGAAAAAATGATGATCTGGAACCATATAATATTTTGATGGAGAATCAATCTAGAAGTAGTTTCAAAGGAGGATCCAAAATGTGAGCTCAAAATATCCAGTAGTTTTTAAGATATGCTGAAAGAACCATTTTTCGGGACCATATACAACCGTGCAAACTGAAACAGCAGCATGGAATTTTTATGACAAAAAAAAAGAGTAATATGCTGAGCCACCAGTTGCAGAATATGCTTAGCGTTTTGATATAATATTTAGTTTTCAACAGTAACTATACGTTGAAAGCAAAGCAGTTAATAAAACTGCTAAGTATATATTTTTAAACTGGTAGACAATCCAATTTTTGTCCATTCTGCTGTGCTAAGTGTAGATGTGGTATCTGCAGGTGAACTCAAACTGAGATATTCATGGTTAAAGTTTTACAGCTTATTACTTTTCATTTTTTTCTCAATATATAATTAAACTTAGTGTAACTGCTTTATAAATAGCTCGTTTAACATATTAATTATGTTTATTATTGTAATTATTTGACTACAATTAATAAATGTAGTTACTGCAAATTTTCTCCTGACAGACGTGTTCATCTACTAGGGTATTTTTACCCTAAATGACTATTACTAGTCATTTTCAGTAGTATCTGCTCAGATACGACAAAAATAGCTTAGTAATACACTATTTAAAAATAAAGATGGGAAGCGGTGACTTAACAAAGCTATCCTTTTATGCCAAGGAGGCTAAAAGGAAGGAGCACGGAGTAGAAAGAAGGAGAGAAATGTTCTACGGATGCGCTGTTTGAAAGTGGAAATGAATTCTCACCCGCCGCCAGAGGACGCTAGCTGAAACGCTCCCTATCTCGTACGGGAATCAATGTAAATGATACTGAATCTGTCATCTTTTTAAATGCTGCTATGGGAAAGAAAAAATTTTTTTTTTCAACTGTATTTTGGTGTAAACCATTGATTAACATTATGAACTAAATATGACTTTGATCCACCCCACTGAAATTTTGCCGTATTTTTTAAGAAAGATGTTTAATCGACGGCATCTAGCTACTTGCTAAATTTGACATATATGCGACTGTATGTGACATTTTCTTTGCATTGTACGATATAATTTTTGCTGAGAATCAGTTCTCTAAATTGTTGATAAATTAAGCATGAGGCAAAAAAATTAATTATGTCAGAATTTAATTTTGTTATTAATTAAATATATTTAGTAGACAAAATAATTATTAGTTTAAATGTATTTATTAAATATATTTAGTTCATAATGTTAATCGATGGTTTGAGCAAAATTCCAATTAAAAAAAAATATTCTTGCCAACAGCAGTCTTTTAAAATGACAGATTCTGTCAGATTTGGCAAGTTGGTAAGTGCATTCGATTAAACCTATTTCTCAAAGAATACGGCACCTATTTTCGTGGGATGAAATTCATATTTAATTCATAATGTCAATCGAAGATTTACACCGAAATCCAGTTGAAAAAAAAATTTTTTTTCTTCCCCATAGCAGCATTTAAAAAGATGACAGATTCAGTATCATTTACATTGATTTCCGTAGGAGATAGGGAGCGTTTCAGCTAGCGTCCTCTGGCGGCGGGTGAGAATTCGTTGCCACTTTTAGATAGCAGAGATTTAGCTCCTCCTCTTTAATCTCCTTGGGAAGGAGCCTCATCTACTTTGGCAATACGGGTGAAAATGTGTCCCGATTTTTCCACTGCCGCGAAATGGCGCTGAAGCCGATTGACTTATGATTTCTCGACTCTGTCAAAGGGAAAGAAGGAGAATCGGAGAATTTCGCTTGACCAACCCCGAGTACTCGACGGGGTGGTCACCGGCAATAGGGAAGTTTTCGATTTTTCAATTTTATTTTTATATGATAGAGCAACATACATGAACATCAACGGCGAAAAAAGTTTTGCGCTGCGACAAGTAGTTTTTTTTTAAATAATTTTTAAATTTCAAGCGGTTGTGACGTCGCTGGGCACTCGTTGGCGCTTTTGAACTTTCTACTAAGGCGAAGAAAGAGTGAGAAGCTTTAGATGCGAGGAGCTCGAGAACCCGGTTTCTCCGGCTTCCACACTGTTGTTCGCTCTGCACTGCCGTAATTTTTTTTTCCTCGCCAAGTGATGCGTTCTAAAAATTTGAATACGGATTTCACCAAAAAATATCAAAACAATCACCCCTGCCCTAGCAGGGTATTGGATTGCTCTTTGATAAATCCAGTTTTAAATAGTGAATTAGTAAACTTTAAGGTATTGATTACGGAAGGAGCCTCTTAACAATATCTAGTAGTTAAAAAAGGGATATTCAATAGGTCACAATTACCCTATTAGCAAGTTTGCGGCCGGTGATGCGAAAACTTTGTCGTCGTTCAAGAATCCCACGCGGTCTTCACGATGGAAACGAAAATCTTCAATAATCTGCCTCTAAAACCACTTTATTTCTTATATTTTATTTTAGATTTTTATATTAATTCTGTGCTTTATTCAATAAAATTATTATTTTCATTATTGTTTTTTTTTTTTGCATTTCATTTAGTTAAAATATCATGGTTATTTCTATATTTTCTTGCTAATTACTTTACATTTTTCTTTCATAAAAATGCCTACTTCAAGCTGCTTTGTTCCTGGATGCAAAACGGGTTATTCACTTGACAGACAACAAAAGAAAATATGCTCTTTATTTTCAGCAAAGGTAAGTTTGGAAAACCCCTTAGTTTTAGTCATTCATAAAAAATGCTTCAATAAGCTATTTTTTTCAATTATTTAATTTTCAATATTATGTACACATATATATCTATATCTTTACATATTTAGTAACGAAGAATAAAATCCTGGTATTTAATTCAAGCGCTAATGTGATTAATTGCTCACTAAGCTTGGGTTCATTAACACTTGTTTATCATTTTTAGATGCAAAATTACTCTATGTTGTTTTAAAAATAAGTTTTTAACAATTTTTTTCCAGACACGTGAGCTGCTTATACTACGTGAATAATGTGCAAATAAGCAATCAATAATCAATTTAATCCATATCTTCAAATTAGTTGCTATATCAATCATACTAAGTTTCGATTTCCCTTACCAATAGTTACTTAGTTCTTTTATTCCAATTACTTTGTTTTATTGCTTAAATCTTCTTTCTCCCGCACCCACACAAAAATTTCGAGAGATATTATCTAGTATAGCTGAAAATATATGAATAGTATGTACTTTGATTCTTAATTTGAATTTAGTTTTGTTTTTGTTCATTTAATATCTTCTGCTGGCTGAGAAAGTCAATTTTTTCCTTACAATTTATGTTTAAAAACGATTTGAAAACATTACTAGCACTCCGTATATTGAAAAAATTGCTTTTTCGTTAGTTAATTGTGACTAATTACAAAGAAAATGCTATTCAATTCAACCATCGACATGGTTTGTTGCTGTTTATCATACTTAGTTTCGTTTTCGTTTACGAAGATTTGTAGTTTTATTCCTTTTCTTTTAAATTTTGTTCGGTATTTGCTCACATAAATTTTGATAAAAAAGTATATGTGCATATATTTAAATCTCATTTTGTGCCGTTTTTATGTTTTTGATTACTTTTCAGCAAAGTTTCTTTTTTCAACTTTTGCAAGATTTTTTGAAATATAATTTCAACTATATAACTGCATTATGCGCAGCATATATTTATTGACCTGCAAGATAAATTCTTTTGAAAATAATATAGATATTCAATGTGCATTACAATTGTTTTTATTTTTATCAATCAAATAACTAAATATAATAACAAAACAGCATTTTGCAAAAAGTGCTATTTAATTTAAATGCTTGCTCAGTAGACAAAAACTTCGTTTTTATTTTCATCCATTGCTAAGCTACAGTGTTGCTCTGAAAATAGGGAAAATACAGTTTTCCAAAAGATATCACTTCTGCATTGATTAAATATAGAATTGTATATATATCTAGTAAATCCAAGTATAACCAAGCATTCTTTAAATCGGTCACTACATCGATCATATTTAGTTTCGGTTTCATTTTCCGAATTTGTTGTATTACTTTTTTCCTCTTTTCCCCCTCCCCTCAATTTCGCTCATATAACTTTTAATACATGAGTGGATTATGATAGATTCTTAATCGATAGTTTCATTTTTACTTAAATATACCAGCGAAAAAACCCTTTCTCCTTCTTTTCTATTAGGATTTTTGTGTAATTTCAACTGTATCACTATACTTGTTTTTAAACATGAAAACGCTTTGAGACAATTATGAACAATCCACAGGATTTATTGGAAATTAATGTCTCTGTTTACTGGCCTTAAGCATAAAAATACTTCAAAGCAAGTATAAATAATTTAACTCCTGGGAAAATAAAAATTCTTTTTTTATTAGTTAGCCAAGCATAATTCCACACAAAATTATATGATGTTTCTTATTGAGGTTGTCAAAAAATGTTACGCACATACATGTTATAGTAAATATAAATTTGTAATTATTAATCTTAAAGTTCATTAAAGAGTCCCTTGAAAAAAAGAGTTCTCCAATGCCTCATGACTCCTAAAATGCACACACCTCTTCATAAAATGTTATTGCAATTTCAGTTAAAATGTTCTTTCTCAATACTAAATTAAATAATCTTCAACATCATTTAGAGAAGACTACATCATCCCCAATTAAACTTTTTATATTTTTATAGAGACATGAACTTTGTAGGAAAATCCAGAAAGAAAAGGATTTTTTGTACTTCTACCTGTTTTCCACACACACATTTATTTATTTTCGCACAAAAATCATGGTAGAATAATTAAATATGTGTGCGAAGGGGGGGGGGGACTTTTCATGTATCAATTCATTATGCGATCTTTTGTTCATATATTAGTTAAATCAGCTCTTGATTTGCAAGAATATTATAAATTTATCTTAACCGGATTCTCCAAAGAAAATGCTACACTGCGAAAAATAAATTGTTGTTTTACAGTATAACACTGGCAGCAGAGGGTCCAATTTAAGACTGTAAAACGCACAGTAATAAACTGTGAAACTAGCAATTTGACAGTTTATTACTGTAAACTAGCAATTTTATTTTACTACTGTAAAATTTGCGATTTTACAGTTTATTTCTGCAAAATTACTATAAAACAAGCTGTATTATACTGTAAAACAAACAATTATTTTTTGACAGTGTAGATTTCCACTGATGCATGAAACTAGGATTAACTGCATGTATAATATTCAAAATATATGACATTGTGAGTTAAGAAAAGAAATCAAAGATCCACCATTTTTTAAGAGCAATTCCTCTTTTTTTGGGGTTGGGGGGGCAGGACAAATATCCCTCCCCTTCTATATATATATATATATATATATATATATATATCTGTGCTTAATGAAAAGAACATTTTGTTTTTTGAGTATACTAAAGGATATGGCAGTTTTCAAATCAGAAAAATAATTTTTTTAACTTGTGCATGTTCTCTCCTCCTCTTCTAGAATGCCCAACAGTTAGAGCTATGGAGAAAAAAAATTCCTCGTGAAGATAGAGATATTGATGTTAAGGACAAGGTATGTGAATTGCACTTTGAAGCTGATGATATCCTCAGATATTATGAAACAGTCATGCCTGATGGGAATGTTACCGAGATTGAGAGAGGGAGACCAAAACTAAGAGATGGAGCAATTCCCACAATTTTCCCTAACTTGCCAAAATACCTTACGGAAGTTACAAAGAAAAGAAAACCCCCACACGCAAGAAAAGTTATTGTAACAGAAAAAAGGAAAGAAGCAGAAGATTTTACAGAGTATGTACAATCTGTAAACATGAGCTTTACATATTTAGTTAATACATTAAAGATATTAAAACACCTAGTGTTTTATGGGGTGTGACAAACCATGAGGAGTTCATTATTTGTGCCAAATGGTGTAAAGATGGTTCCATAGAAAGACATATATGTATAGACGAAAATTTAAACATAAAGGTAAGCTACCACCTTTTTACCTCTTATGTATCATTTTCATTTTATCAACTAATAAATATTCCATTGTTGTAGGTTAGAATAAAGGATCAAGAAATCCAGGAAGATGCAGAAGTTAAAACCATTGAAGATGTGATCCCTTCTAGAAAAAGTTGAAAATTATATTCTGTGTTCCAATTCATTGAAAAAGTTAGTGTTTGTCCTAGAAGTATTGAAATGATTAATGATCAAAGGACTAAGTTTTCAATTGCAAACATCAACACTTGTCACTTTTTCAATTATAGGAGAGAAAATGAATGCCTCTTACTTGTGGCCAACCAGTCATCAAAACTATGTAGACCATGTCAGTTATCAAAGAAGAAAACTTATGATTTGCACAGATATAGAAAAAAAATTGGAAGTTTAAAAAGAAGGGATCTTCGACAGAACTTATTAACTACCAAAAAAAGGGCATTACGACTGAAAAAAAAAGGGTAAATTTTGCTGATTTAAATCAGTAGTCTTATGCTTTTTCAGTATCATTTATCATTACTATAATAAAAAGTGTTTCATATGCAATTGTTTCATAACTATTCTTATGGATAAATTGTATATTTTGATATAGGTGACCCTTTTAAAAGAACAAGTTCAGTCGATAAAGAAAAAATGTGCTGCATCCGAGGAAGAAGTGGTAAACAAAGCAATTGCATCTTTGCCGGAATCGCAGCAGGAGTCAGTACATGCATGCATTAAAGCTGCAAAAATCCATAATTCTAAAGAAATAAGATATACGATTCAATGGGTGTATGAATGCATACTGATGAAAATAAAGAGTAACAAAATGTATGAGCACTTACGCTCACATAAAATCTTGGCTCTGCCATGTCCAAGCACCCTGGCTAAGTATATTTAAAAAATTCAGGGTGCTTATGGATTTAATTGGACAATTTTTGAAAGTCCGAAGAAAAAAGTAGCTTCCATGGATCCTTCTGAAAGACGAGGTAGATTTTTAGATTTTTTCTATGTGTACTGGCAAATGTGATTAATGATCATTTATATCGTGAGAATTGAGTGCTTGAAAAGTAAAGAAAATTTTTAAAATGTAAATTTGCACAAAAACTGCATACTCATGCTTTGCTGTTACCAAGATCCCCTTTTCTCAATGCAAAAGCTTATGGATGTTAAGACATCTGAAAGAAAGCAAATAACTCCTTTACAGTGAAAAAGAGGTTCCTCCAAACCCTGAAATATGTTTATGCAGTTTTCCTGCAACTTTGTGGCAATTTACTTTGTTTTATTTTCTTTTAATTATACCATGTTTTTTTTTTTTTTAGGTGTTATTCTGGTGGATGAGATGAAAATATCCCCCAGACTAGTATTCGACACCACCAGTTTAAAAGTACATGGGTTTACTGATTTAGGAGAATATACTCCAGAAAAACAACTGGTTCAGAAAGGAGACCATGCACTTGTATTAATGTTCCAGCCTTTTAAAGGCAAATGGATTCAAGCAATTGCATGCTTCCTATCAAAAAGAGCTACTTCAGGTAATGTTTTTTTAACATCAAATGCATATGAAATAGATAAGTATCTTTGTATAAAAATAAAAGCGAATAATACAACGTTGAAAAGCACAAATGCGCAGGAATACTACAGGCACGTGTTTTGACGTTAACTGTCAGGTCTGTGCATCCATAACCTCAAATTTTTGCATTGTAAAAGGCAGGAACGCCTTTTACAATGTAACGATGAAACATGTGTCTATAGTATTCCTGCGCATTTGTGCTTTTCTAAGTTGTATTATATGCTTTTGTAAAATACAGCTGCATTTTGATATACTACAAGTGTTTCAGTTGTTTGTATGTAACTCTGAATTAAAGAGAAAATTCATGTTCTTTACAAATATAAGAACAATATATTTAATACTATTATTAATACTAAAGGCTAAACTATATTACATGTTGATGTATTATAAGTTGCATATAAACTTAGCGAATATTCAATAGTTTTGAAAATCTTCTTTTTAGTTTGATTAACCGTAAAAGCATATTTTTTAGTTTTTTTAAACTATATTTCGGATTATTTATAAAGCACTTTACTCTGAAATGTATATTTTAAAATTATAACTTTATGAAATTTAGGTACTGTACTCCATTATCTTCTGGTTGAATGCACAATTCTTCTAGAAAATTCAGACCTTTTTGTGGATGCAATCATAAGTGATGGTGCATCGTGGAACCGAAACATGTGGAACCAGTTTGGGCTTGATGAAGACGATGTGAGTTGCCCACATATATGCAACCCAGAAAGAAAGTTATGGTTCTTGTCAGATTTTCCTCATCTCATAAAGAATGTTAAAAATGCTTTCACCAGCAAAAAAAATATTTCATGTAGGTTTTTACAAGTTTCTTAAGCAGATAATAAGCAAAATAAGATTTTTTAAAAGTTCACCTTTTCTCTGTACAATACAAGCTTTTCTGTTCTTTCTAGACACCCGAGGGAGTAGTCAAAATTGAGCACTGGGAAACAATAGTTGCAATCGATAATCCTGCTAGTTTCAGATTAAAGCTATGCCCCTAGTTAAAACCCCAGCATCTCAATCCAAAGCATTTCCAGAAGATGAATGTAGCAATGGCTTTTCAGGTGAGAGATTTTAAATGAACTTTTGATTTAATATATTGGTAAAGAATTAACATTTTTTCCTAAAATTAAATATGTTAAAAGTTTTTCAGCCACTCCGTATCAACAGCAATGGAAACATTAAAAGAGCATCCCGATTTGCAAGATTGTGAGCCATCAATAAAAATTACAAAGAGCATCAACAATCTAATAGATGTAATGAACTCAAGAACACCTAAAACAGCACTAAAAGTTGGCTCACAAGAACTTGAAGTAAATCTTGATATCTTATATTTTAAAATTTTACAAATGAATGAGAAGTATATTAAGCTTTTGAATTTAATTTATTTGTTTTCTACTAATTTATATTTTTCTTCTTTATACTTATATTTCTTCATGTGTTTTAAATCTATGTTTTTTATTGAAATGTATATTTCAGACCATTAAGGAGTTTTTAAGTTTCATAACAGAATGGGAAAGGTTTGCTAAAGAGAACCAATATGAATTCCTTTCTAAAAGTACAGCTCATGGGTTAAGGACAACTCTCAAGGCGACAATAGAAATTTTGGAGTTTCTTAGCACAACTTGCAATTTTTACTATTTAATGACAGCACGACTCAACCAAGATGCTTTAGAGGTAAAGTAGGACAGTAAAAATGAGCAAGTTGATAAGTTTGTATAAAGTATTAAACAAGCTTTGAAATGAAGAAAATAGACTTTTCAATACAAATAACCTTGTATTGAAAAGTGAAAGATAATTAAGCAATGTATAAAATGCACAACTTAGCAAAAGAGGAATTAATTGCAGACATGTTTTTCAAAGTTATAAGGAACGACTTGTTCAGTTCAGAAGAAATAAATTTATAAATAAAAATATGCTTGAGTTTTCTTTCTTTTGCAAATTTGCATTCTATACATTGTTTGACTATGCTAAGAAATGTTTTTCTAAATTGTGTTAACTTACATTTTCAGAGATTCTTCGGTATGATGAGGAGTGCCTGTGGCTTAAATGACCACCCTGATTCCCATGTATTTATTCAAGTTTTCCGGCTACTTGGGACCTATTCTTTAATTAAACCGGCCAAAGGAAGTAATGTAACTGGTGCCGACATAATGGAATCAATTTTAAATGCTGAAGATGTTGCAAGTACAAGTGGGATATCAGATAAAGAAAAGTTATTAATTAAATTAGACAAAATTATTACTAGTGGATCACATTTAGAACATTTTCCAGACATTTTAGAGGGTACATTAAAATTAGATCAAAATTATCACCCACTAGATGATCATTCTTATTGTACAGATAATTCATCAGATTTGGCAATTTCCTATGTTTCTGGATATGTTGCAAGAACATCAAAACGATTTACTAATTGCCACTCTTGTCATGAAAATTTAATTGAAAGTAACCCAGAAATGAAAGATAGGAATAAATTCATAGGAATAAAGAGCAAGGACTATTTATTATATCCTTCTGAACCCTTATACAAACTAATTTATGCAATGGAGGAAGCAGTTATGAATGTGATGCAAAGCAAAGAAGTTTCTCTGACAACTTTTTCTGATACTCTAACACAATTTGAAATGACCCCAAACATTCCTTCAGTTGGTTGTGAGAATCATAAACAAAACTTAACTGTGGCAATTTCAAATTTTTATTTAATAACTAGGATGCATTTTATTTGTAAACGCGAAAATCAGATCGATAATCAAAAAATGAAGAAACTAAAGAATTTAGAAAATTATCAAAGTTAGCTTAACTAACAATAATAATAAAGAAATAGAGGAGCAGACCTCTGTAAAAAACGTGGGCTCAGCTGGCTCCCGCTGACAGTACCCACTATAGGGCCCCTCGCCTAGGGTTACAGGCAATTCATTTCATTGAATTTTTTTTTCCAATTACTGATTATATTTCAATATATCGTACCCTGATGTAACAGACTGTTAAATGAAAGTATATTTGTTAAGTAATAGCTTTAACTCATTGAATAGTTTAATTCAGTTCTATTTGCTTCAAAAAGAAGGAATGTCAGTGATATTTGTACAGGTATTATTTGTATATAACTAGATTATGTATAAACGCATGATTGATATTTTCCTTTAAAATAAAGTATTTTGTACACCTTCGATTTCTTCTTTGATATCTTTTAATTTTTTGACAAAAATATAAATGCTTATTTTTATATTATCCAGAATATTTAAACAACCCAACTATTCTACGACATTTTGATAACTTTTAAAGCAAACAATGTTAACTTTAAGATAAATTAATGATGCAATATAGATCACAATATGTATTTCATGCACTTCATGTTTCATGCATGATATTTCATAGAAACAAATTGTTTTGATCAAGGTTATTTCATTTTACTTTCTATCAAGAAAGTTTACTCAAAAATAAATATGGCTGGCACGTTTATACCAAAGGTGGAATAACCGTCCTGACAAAAATACATTATTTTCAAAGTTGCAAAAATGTATGATGTTTATTTACAGGGAGCGATTTTAGCCCCAGGTGAAAGTTTTCAATCTTGATGGATTAACATCTTTTTCAAAAAAAAAAAAAAAAAAAATTGAGATGCAGTGAGATAAAATATAAATAAAATAGTATAATATAGGTTACATAATAATGAATAATTGGTGAGTGAGTTACATTTAGTAAATTATGAAAGTTGGGATTTTTTCGAACTATTTAAGCTGCTTTTTGTGATCAAAATTAAGAGGAATGTACTACTCATTACCTAAGGATGCAAAATGAATTAATTTTGTTTACTAAAACATTACTTTTTACTATATTTGTTTAGATTCTTCATCTCTAAACACTTTACATTGAAAGAGTCTTTTTTTTATAAAAGGTGCTGTATTCTATTTCTTTTTTTCACTTAAATACTAAATTTAGGACACAGTTGCTTTTTACTTAAAATGCTCAAAATCACTGTAGAATATGGTAAATATTTAAATAGTAAAATGCTTTTTTAAAAACTAATACTATGAATGCAAAACGTAAGAAAGCTGAAAGTGAATACAAGTCACTTACTTTGAATTGAGTAAATATCTTAATGCTTCACTGTGAAAAATTTGAGGAAACAAGACGTAATTCAAGAAGGTTTGGCTTTAAGTTCAAATGTTTAAGAGGGTTTTGTAATAAGCATGTTATAGGGTTAAACGGAACCCATTTTTTCAATGCAAAAATCTGTACCTCAGAACCAGACTAACGTAAGTCCATTTTCGTCATTTTTCAGTAGAGGGGAAAAACTATGTATTCGACAATCGTTTTTGCCCTCTACCGAAAAATGACGAAAATGGACTTACCATAGTCTGGTTCTGAGGTACAGAAATAAAAAAAGCCTCCTTGTAATCCTTAAGCATACTAATCTGCAGATCTTTACTAATATATAAAGCTGTAGAGTTTGTTTGTTTGTTTGTTTGTTTGTTTGAACGCGCTAATCTCAGGAACTACTGGTTCGATTTGAAAAATTCTTTTTGTGTTGAATAGTCCATTTATCCAGAAAGACTTTAAGCTATAGTTTGAAAAGATTTGATAAGCGATTCGTTTTTTATTCGAATTCAAGGCAATTTTCTCCTAAATCGCTGAATACTGGGGTTAAAAATTACTTGCACATATTAATGTTACATATCGTTGGAAGCAGAAAAATTTTGTCCATCCTATGCAGTTTGTTCCGATTCTCTAACTTAAACACAGCACGAGTTATTCAATTTTTAAACTTGCCTTTTGCAAGGCTTCACCCGATTTCTTGCAATACTTGGTTCATTAAAACCATCAATAAAAAATAAACTAATTATTCCATAGTTTTGATTTTTACGCCATTGGATAGAGTGATATTTTTCACCCCAGAATTGATACGACTTACAGTCGAAGAACCAAGCTTTTATCTCCACTAGAAAAAAAGTTACAAGCGTTTGAACTTTGAGTTCGAAAACCTCTTTCCTGATCAAACTATTAACGTTTTATTGCGTTGCTATGACGACATCTTTTAAATTCGTTGTTGGTGTCCTTTTCTTCATTTCGTTTCTTAAAAGCATTTCATTTTACGGCGTTTCAACAAGGCAAATTATGCGATCGTCCGTGTTTCACTTGAATTCCTGCCTACTTAATGACTTATATTTTTTTTTCTGGTACCATTTTGAAAATGTGTTTCAAATTAAATTGTAACTCATGTTTTTAGCAGGGATTTTTTTTTGGCTGCGATCTAAATATTAAGACAACTTTTTTGTTTGGAATTTTGCAATTAATGTTACAGGAAGAGAGCGGTTTGGAAATATTTATTTTTGGTAGGGAATTGTATTTGTTTATTAGGGAGAGTGTTAAATATGTGCTACTTGACATTGTTTTTATTCCTGAGGAAGCATGTGCAAATAATGCGATTGACTTTTTTATGCGGGAAAGTTTTTTAGCGAGCCGCTTTAGCGGAGAGTAGTTTTTTGAAATCGGTTTCGCTAAAACTTTCCTCCCTCCTGTAAATGCGAGCCGCCTTGGCGGCGAGTAATTTGTTTTAAGTTTCCTTACTACTTTAAAGGCGAGTCGCCTTGGCGGCGAGTAGTTTGCTGAAACTTTCCTCGCTACTTTAAAAGCGAGCTGTATTGGCGGTTATATATCATTACTGAAACTTTCCTCGCTACTTTAAAGGCGAGCTGCCTTGGCGGTTATATATCATTATATACCGCCTTGACGGCGAGTAGTTTATTTAAATTTTCATCACTACTTTAAAGCCCGTGCAACGCCGGGCCCCACGGCTAGTTTATGCTACAGTAGTCGCGTACATAGACCTTGGTGCGTCCCCCTGCAAGATAAGTAAGTGCGCCCCCATCCCCCCTATTAAGCAATAAAAAACTATTTCTCCGGTGTAACTTATAGTGCTATTTTTCTGGATCGCATGTCCTCAAAACTCTCCCCCCCCCCCTGCGATGGGGTGCTATGTATGCTACTGTTAAAAAATGTTGTTTTATCAATATTATAAGCGCTCATTTCGGTTTAAACTATTGAACAACAGTCATAACTAGAGCCCATATTATATAGTCATTTAGGGACATCTCGACACTCAGGAGATCTTGACACTTTTAAGGAAATCCCCCAGTAGACCCCCCTGCACCCTGGTGGCGAAATTGGAAACTGTTGTATTGAAATGACCTGAGAGTGTAGCGCGTCATTTTCAATCGAAGGTGTAGTGAAGTCAGAGATTCATCAAGAAAATAACCATAATTTATGTGTCAGGTAAGTGTTTCATAGTTTATAATGCATGCAGTATAAGATTGACTTTTGTAACAATGATAAATGGGGACGATGCCTTTGATTTTTGGTGATTTTCGAATGGCTAGCTAGTAAGATTAGACATTCAAGAACATGGCTGCGCAAGCAAAAAGTTTGCATAACCTGTCAGAGGACAGTTCTGCCATCTTTCACAGAAATGTGTAACTTGGGGAGATCTCGACATTCTGTTATGGGGAGATCTCGACAGTCGAGTTCTCCCTTATCGGCCTGTCGAATTCTCCCTGCTTAGTACATTGTAAGTCTTGTATACTGATATTTCTTTTCTAGATAGTTTGCGAACAAATTAATATTTCTTCTTCTTTTTTTATGAGATTTTAGGGTTGAAAATGCCTCGCATTTATGATTATAAAGGAACACTTGGAAAATGGAAACCTGAAGATATGGCGGCTGCCATACGAGAGGTGAAAGAGAACGAAATGCCTCTTGCAACTGCGGCCAAAAAATTTGACGTCCTGAGGAATACATTAAGGACCAGGGTACTAACAGGTGCAGTATCAAACCGGCAAATTGGAAAGGGAGCAACTTTAGATGATGCTATGGAAAAAGAACTGGTTGAACATTTATTACTGCTGGATTCCAAGGGGTTTGGCATGACCGTAAATGATATTAGGAAACTAGTATTTAAATTTGCGGAGAAAAGGAATCTAACGCACCGGTTCAACAAAAACAGCAGCATGGCAGGATATGACTGGGTATATTCTTTCTTAGAAAGACACCCCAATTTGTCAGTAAAGAAAGCTCAAGGCTTGTCATATGCACGTTCCAGAGGTCTCAATAGAGACGAACTACGAAAATTTTTTGACAATTTACGGGAAATGTATGATGCGTTGGACCTGTGGGAAGAACCAGCAAGAACTTTTAATGCCAATGAAACTGGACTGCAGCTAATTTTTAAAAATGGTAAAGTGATTTCTTCCAAAGGCAAAAAGGATGTGTACCACGCAAAGACAGGAGAAAAGGGGTCTACTGTTACTGCTATGGTTTGTAGCAGCGCAACAGGAAGTACCATCCCTCCCTTTGTCATAGTGAAGGGTATTAGGAAAAAACCGTCGTATGCCAAAGGTTTACCAAATGGATCAACTTTAGAGATGTCAGACTCTGGATGCATGACCAGCGAAGTATTCAACAAATTTCTTGACCATCTGAACAAATACAGACCAAAAGGCAAAATTTTACTCATTATAGATGGACACGCCTCTCACTGCAAAGATCTGGATACACTGAACAAAGCGACACTGCTCGGAATTGAGATGCTATGCCTCCCTCCACATAGCACTCACAAATGCCAACCCCTTGATGTTTCATATTTCAAGAGCCTGAAACATTTTTACAATGAAGCATGCAGGAACTTTGTTTATCACCATCCAGGAAAGGAGATCACCAAAGAAGACTTTGCAGAAATATTCAAACAAGCTTGGAAAAGTCTGCTACGCCAGGGAACTTTACCAATGGCTTTAGAAAATGTGGAATCTATCCATATAACCCAGACATTTTGGAAGATCATATATTTGAACCTGAACTTATGTCTACAACAAATGGTACCGTCATGGTACAGGAAGATGATAACATTCAGAGGTCATCATCACCATCCACTTCATCAGCTTCTACGTCATTTTCGAGTTTATCTCCTGAACCAGTAGTACAGATACACTCTGTACGGAATAGGAGAAAAAAACAAGAATCGGCCGTTTTGATATCCGTGGAGTACAGGAATCAAATGCGCAGAAAAACACCAACACAGGGGTCTAGATATCCGGGAGGAACTCAGCCCAGTTCCTCGAGAGATCTCCATGATAGTGAAAATTACTGTGGCGAGTGCGGTAGGTATTACTTTGATGATACCGACGGACAGAAGTGAGTGAAATGTGTTGGAGAATGTAATACGTGGTTCCATGAGGCTAGCGTACAAAATGGGAAGGAAACCCAGTTTACATGCAACAAATGTACATAGTTAAAAGGGGCGATATATATTGTTGCATTGTAATATATGTTTATTACGCAAATCTCTCTTTTCCATATTTCACAGAAGTAAAGAAACATTGTTTCGAATTGTACCTGCCAGCCCGTAGGTGCCTGTCGAGATCTCCCGCAGTTAAGGGAGAAGTGGACATTTTGCTTTTATTTTTTCATTGTATTTATATGACCTATGATGTTTTTCAGGGTAAACCATTACACAGGAATGGTACAGCCTAATAATGGAATAATTGTTTTCTGTAAAAATAAATAATAAAATCCTTAAGAGCAAGAATCTGAGAAACTGTCACGCCTAGCATTATGAGGTGATTCATGACCTCTCAGATTTTCTCCCAAAAATTACCTAATATTTATTATCTTATTGAAAGACCAAATCCAGAATGTTTTGCTCTAAAGTTGAGTTGTTTAGTTTTTATGGACCCCTAAAGAAGAAGGTGCTGCATCAAAAATTAAGCGGATTTTCAAGACATGAAAATTACTGTGAGCCGAAACTCTTACCAGGAACTGTTAAACTGCAATTTTCTTTTTGTATATGGAATATAGAAGGTTGAAACTTTACAAAATGAATGTTAAATTTGTGGTAAGTTGTTGCCGTAAGGTCAGTGAAGGCCCTCAAAACAGGGCATTTTTGACATTTTTTAGCGTTTTTGAGGTCCAAAAACAGCTTGTACATTTCAGTTAGCACGGCAAAAATAGTCTCGTTTGAAAGACCAGTGTAAGCACTTTAAAATAATGTATAAATAACCGAGGAAAGTTCAACGTGCTTTTAGTTGCGTAAGGCCGAAATATGAAAAATGTCATATTTTACCGATATTCAAACGGTCATAACTTCCTCTGCCAACAACATATTGAAATATTTTTTTTTGTCAATGTCATGCTCTATTCTTTGTCTTAACAGAACAGTTGAGTCCTTTGATGCGAAATGTGAAAAAAAATTTTCCAAAAAATGCACAGAAAAAAATAAATTTTTTGTAAAAATATTTTTCACATTTCGCCTCAAAGGATTCAACTGCTCACAGTTAGACGGGAATAAATATTCACTTCGACCAGCCGAAATTTTAGATTCCTCAAAGCTCGACATTGCAAAGTTTCACTGTATATTTAAATCTTCGCTTCAAGCAATAAAAGAAAAAAAAATCATATTTTTTGCAATGATTTTTACTGCTATAAAAATTAACCTGTCATTGCGCAAAACGTTAGTTTTTTCTTTCTTTTTTTACTGTAAAAGAATATTCTCAACAGTATAAAAATTTAAAAAATCGACGAAATTTTTTTTAGAAAAAGAAACCTTGGTGGCATATTTCCTGAAGATTTGGATCAAACTTCGAAACGCGAATCTTTAATTGATAACCTTCTTAACCAGAACCTGTAATTCACATTCGTAGAGGAATTTTTGTCATGGAAGAAGGAGTTGACTTTCTGCAGTAAGTACTTTTATAGTAGGAAAGTAAACGATGTGAACATAGGTGCGAGCAGAACCATGCGCCGGGGTGGTGGGTGCACCAGAGGTGAAAAAAACTCTTTTCCACAAAAATTCGCAAAAGAAAAACCTATTACTTAAGAAAATTCGCAAAACATTTTTTTATTAAAAAAATACAGGAAAAATTCTTGAAAAGATTTTTTTTACAAAATAAAAATTAGAATAAAAAAGTCCTTAAACCAATAAAAAATCCCAACAACATTTTTTTGGCTAAGAAATGTTGTTTCTTTAAAAAAAAAAGAAGAAGAAAGAAATGAAAAAGGTACAACGAAAATAATATTTTGTCAAGTAGTTAAGCTATCATGCAAGAACTAGCAAAGTCTTCCTTGTATTCAGACGTATTATCTACAGTGCCTGATTCTGGAAAACTTGCCATTTAGTTTTGAGCTGCCTGGAACTGAGTTCCTTATTCTTTTCTTAAAAAAATTACACATCGTTTAATTCCATAGTACTGCATCTTCATATTTATAAAATGGTTGTACTATTTTGCTTTTTTTTTTTTTTTTTGTTAAATGTTATTTTTTTTATGTATGGTGTAAACTTACATTTCAGTATTTTGCTGCATGAAAAAAAGTTATGCCTGGTACTTTTGCATTTTAAATCAACTGTTTTGTTCGAAATTACGAATCTGTAAGATAATTACAATCTTTCGTCTATAACTTCCCGAAAAATGTTGCTTTGTACTGATAATGTATTGCTTTGAAATTACGCAAATTTTGCATTCTGTGAAAAAACTAATCAAAATACATTCGGTAGATCTTTCTAGTAGAGCATTTTCCCCTGTTTTTATATTTTTTAATTTTTAAAATAATCTTTTCTTTTTTTCAGCTGGATTCATAGCTCGTTTTCGTCTATATTTTCATTTAAATACCATTTCACTTAAAAACAGTTATTTTAGACATTTCTTTAGCACACCAGTAAACCTCGCTTTTTTTATTTGATGAATAGTGTTTTTTTTCCTGTCAGATAAAGGCATTCTGCAGTTTATAGAAGTCTTCTGCATTTTTCAAAAAAAAAAAAAAAAATCATGATTTTTAAAGAAAAGATTTCAGCTGGTTTTTCTATCATTACTTAAAGCTGTCCCAAATTGACTGAGGGGGGGGGGGATAGCCCCTTCGCACCCCGCCCCCTTCCTTCTTCGAGTGGAAAGAAAAGAACTAAGTAGCTTGGATTTTCTAAAAAAAAAAATAAAGCAAAAAAAAAAAAAAAAAAAAACAGGATTTAAAATTAGCTTTAGCCAATTTACCCCTGATAGGAAAAATTTAGTATAACATTGCAGATTGCATCAAACGTAAACCCTAAAAAGGACATAAAATACAGCATTAATATGAAAAGTAAAATACTTGTATATATGATTTTATGAAGAAGAAATGTATTTTTGGTTTTTTAGCATAATGTATGAATAGTAGGCCGTATCGAAAAAATAGAATTTTCCCAGATCGTTTAGCGGTAGTGCGGAAAAGTTGTGTACTGCCATCACTAAGATGTGCGAGAAATCTTAAAGTTCTAGATTGATATCTTCATCTGCCTCAAATCTGCATCTGTTTGGAAAATAAGTTATATTTTTTCACAGCTATAATTCAACTTAATTCACTTGAAAAAAAACTCCAAAATACAACATATTATGTGGGTCATTTTCACCATATGCTTACATTTCAAAATTTTTAAGTAATTTTTTTAACTTGCTATTTTCTTTTAGAAATACTAACAGATGTTTAGTCACATATTGTAGATGTGTAAAAAAGTAACTGGTTGTACACTTTGATGAATAATTAAGTATTCAAATGCTGTTGTAAAACTGTAAGTTGCAAGGAAAATTGTCGTCCATTACCATACAAAATCAATGTGAAATCTCACTTTTAAACTATATCATAAAGCCTAGAACCAACTTCATTTGAAATTATTTGCGCCCTGAAGCTTAAAACGATGTTTGTGATGATTGAAATATTGATTAAAAACTCTATGGTAACGAATTCGACATTTGGTAACGGATTTGACCAGTAACGGACTTGACATTTCAACCAAAATGTCAAACTATGGCTAGGTTGTCGAATTTAAAAATTGAACTACAATATGCATTTTCTTAGAGTTGTATAATAAACAATATTTAGGGGTAAAAGTTTAGAAAAAGTAAAAATTAATACTAAAATCTTTGGTAACGGACTTGACAAAGAATAAAAATACGCACCTGGAAAAAATTTTGTGCGAAACGCCACAGCAATACTTCTCGACTCAGGGAAACAAAATGGTACAAAATAGTTACGTCATTAATTTGTTAAGTTAACCGAATACGTGTTACCATCTTTTGACTTCAATAAATACCATTTTTAGCTAAAATAATCTTAGGGTAACGGACTTGACAAGAACTTCCGGACAAAATATATTCATACATTTCTTATTGAAATAAAATTACTATTGTCAATATTTATCATGAATACCATATACTAATAGTCCATATATAAAAATAATATGTCGCATTTACTTTTTCTGACCATTAAGTATAGGAAAAAAATAGTTGAACTTGCGAAAATTGGAAATGGACAAGCGTTTTTGCCTTGATTCTCATTTTTAAAAACTTATATAAAAATAAATAAATAAATTTCAATAATTTGTTGAGTGATAGAATTTTTTGGGGGTATTTCTTGCAGAAAATAATTATTCGCATTGAATTTAAGATATAAGTTATGCTTCAAAATCGTCTTTTTAACCTCCGGACAGCAAATGTAAGCAAATTTTGAAAATGACCCTTGTAGTTCAGAGGCTCTCAAAGTCCAGACATCCACGGACCCCCTCCTGAAAATTACTAACTTTAGTCCCCCCCCCCCCGTGTGCCAAAAAAAAAGCTTGATTTGATAACTAAAATTTTTGTTTTGGTAGTCCCGGGAATTCGGGGGGGGGGGGGCAGTTTGTTGCACCCTCAGAATTCGCAGCCTAAATCCGCCTATGCACTGGAGACATTGGACGGAATGCTAGCTTATATTCAATTAGACATTTGCACCACATTAGTTCTGGCGTTTGTTATTCAGGTCTAGCTAACTGGGAACCAGAAACGTTGAACTTGATCCCGATGGCTAACAAATGCTAATCGAATTCTGAGGCTATATATCTACATCAGACCTATCAAATGAGTTATTAACTCTGGTTGTGTTAATTCTAAGAGTCTACGCTGGATCATGATTCAAAATTAAAATTCCATAAAGGATGGAGATAGACACCAGTGGCATTTCATCAGCTCATTTCTGTACTTGCCTTAGAAGTATCGTGACGTAATCTAACGAGTTATTTCTCGCAACACTTAGGCGGCTCTAGTAAACCATCTTTTAGCCATGTTAACTGATGAGAGATTTCATATTAGAACCCTAGCAACTTGGCGGATTATTAAGGCAAGAAAAATTAGCCCAGTTTGAAAATGTGTTCGCATACTCGTTATTGGGCAATTCTACGAGAACGCCTCTACTTTGTCCCGCATGTGACGTTAATATATTTCATTAAAAGTAGTAATTTTAAAAGATAATGAAAAAAGTTTCTTACCTAAGAAATCTTACACCGGTTTGTGATTTGAAGGGGCAAGTGGATAAAGGTGATATGTGACAATTTTTGAAAAACATACTTTTTACCATGGATGAAAGGTATAAGGTAATATTTTTTTTATTGAAAGCTTTTTCTAGAAATTAAAAAAATTGTCACATATTCACCTTTATTCACTTGCCACGTCAATTGTGTTTGTGAGTTAACACAATTGAACACACACTAATCTGAATTTGTGTAAATCGGCGGAATTCAAATGTCACACATCACCTACATCCACTTGCCCCTTCCTTTCTTAACCAGTCAAACGTCGTTCATGACCCTTTAAAATCACTACTTTTAAAGATACACATGAGCGTCACGTGCGGGACAAGATGACGGCTGTTTCGTGCCATGACCCTATTCCTGATGCAAACTTTGGAGCTACCGACTATGTAGATCTCATTGAGTGGCAAGCTTGTTATGTGACATCACTTCCAGTGCTCTCCAATTCTCAAGAACTGCTGAAGATGATACAGGACGGTATGTAATGGACTGCTTTGAATTTTTGTACTTTCCTTCTTGCACACAAGCAGTTGAGCTTATTGTGAAATTAGTCACGGAAGATTTCGGGAAAACAGTCGGGTCTCAGAAAAGTGATGGATTTACTAGAGGGTCATTCCATGTCAGTTCACCCGGTCATGTAACCCATGTCCTCGGATTTTGATAAAATTTGGTGTATTTAATATTTTTATGGTGGTAAGTAACCATATGAATTCTTTTGCCCATATGTGATCTGGTTTTTGTTTTACAGGCCGTCAAACTTTTCAAAAAATTGCATTTTCTGTCAACCGCTAAGCCTAATCTGCATGTATACGTATCTCTTCAGTAAATTGTGACGGGTGCAGAAATCTTTCAATATTTCCAAAAATTCTCAGATATGTTGCTGAAAGTATGAGGATTTAATAAAAAAATACTTGAAATTTATATAATATAATTTTGTTTGAATAAAATTTGAATAAACTACGACAAGCATTTTTTTTCTTGTGCAAAACATGAGTTTACTTAAGTGGCATTTCACGAAAAGGCGGAGGTCCTATTCAATAATGGAAGCATTCGAAATGAGCCTGAAGGTGTGTTCTATCATTGCAAAGAATAAAATTAGTGGTTTTTTTCGTTTTCTCGTTGCTGTTGCACAATATACACATTTCAGTATCAAAATTTTTGAAAAAAAGTTCTAGTCATTTTCCTAACCTAAATTTCACTGAAAAGCAAACATACCTTTATTTTTAAGTGTATTTACAGCCCTATTATGCTACTTAAAAATCATCTTAATCCCTTATTAAGCAGAAAGAAAAGTGAGAAATAATTTATGACTCCCAAATTCAGTTGTTAAGTTCAGCAAAATATCAGATGTAGAAAAAAGATGTGCAAAACATGAATTCACTTTAGTAGCTTTTTATGAAGAGGCGGAGGTCATATTTAATAATAGAAGCATTCGAAATAAACCTAAAGGTGTGTTCTATCATTGCAAAGAATAAAATTAGTGGCTTTTTTTCGTTTTCTTGTTGCTATTACACAATATACACATTACAGTACCAACATTTTTGAAAAAAGTTCTAGTCATTTTCCTAACTTAATTTTCAATATTCTTTGCGTAAAAGAAGCATTGTTCATGCTTTTGTAGCATGAAAACGTATTATATTTAGTTTTAATGAATTATAATTGTATTGAATGTGCAAAGAAGAGATAGGATAGCACAATCTTTAAAGTAAAAATAATAATTAAAAATGTGAGTTTCTGAATATTATCGGATTGTTTGTCTTTGAAGTGTTTGCGTGATCCTGTTTTCAGCAAATTTAAGGAATATACCGTTTGATATTTTAACGCTCAACCTTCCTTGCATTTGCGCATGTATCAGGTCTCTTCTTATTTTATCAAAATATGGGTCATAGTGATAAGAGGGATAAAGAATGTGAGTAGGTTTTCTATTTTGGTTTGTTTGTTTTTCATTGAATTCGCTTATCAGGAAGGTTGGTTTGCGCTGATAAATAATAATAGGAGATAATTAAAAAGCTAGAGCCCCGGACAGACATAATTCAATAAAAATAAACTAGAAATTTCAGCATCCAGTTAAGAGCAAATACAGCTTTCGACACTTGCTATTGGAGTTTAAAAGAAAAATATTGAAAATTTTCAAGTAAGTGACTATGCTGGATTTGAAGCAAGAGAAAGAAGAGACTATTATCTTTACTATAACCAAGAAATAGTAAGATGTTAAATGAAATAACTACGTCAAACGGTCCGTAACATAAGATTCTGGAAGATGTTACTATTCTCCTCAAAAGGAGATTGAATATGTACAAAATAAGTATTCCGAATATTTCATGATAACTTGACTTCAACAAGTACTCTCCGACGTCGGAAATGCAAGGAAGTTCGAGCGCTAAAATAACAAACAGAATATTCCTTAAATTTGCTGAAAACAGGATCACACAAACACTTCAAAGACAAACAATCCGATAATATTCGGAAACTCATATTTTTCATTGTTATTTTTTCTTCAAAGATTGTGCTATCCTATCTCTTCTTCGCACATTCAATACAATTATAAATCATTAAAAATAAATATAATACGTTTTTATGCTACAAAAGCATGAGCTATGCATCTTTTACACAAAAAATATTGAAAATTAAGTTAGGAAATGACTAGAACTTTTTTCAAAAATGTTGGTACTGAAATGTATATATTGTGCAATAGCACCAAAAAAAAAAAAAAAAAAAAGCCACTTATTCTGTTTTTTGCAATGATAGAACACACCTTTAGGTTTATTTCGAATGCTTCTATTATTGAACATGACCTCCGCCTCTTCATAAAAAGTTACTAAAGTGAATTCATGTTTTGCACATCTTTTTTCTACATCTGATATTTTGCTGAACTTAACAACTGAATTTGGGAGTCATAAATTATTTCTCACTTTTCTTTCTGCTTAATAAGGGATTAAGATGATTTTTAAGTAGCATAATAGGGCTGTAAATACACTTAAAACTAAAAATATGTGTGCTTTTCAGTAAAATTTAGGTTAGGCAATTGACTAGAACTTTTTTTCAAAAATTTTGATACTGAAATGTGTATATTGTGCAACAGCAACGAGAAAACGAAAAAAACCACTAATTTTACTCTTTGCAATGATAGAACACACCTTCAGGCTCATTTTGAATGCTTCCATTATTGAATAGGACCTCCGCCTTTTCGTGAAATGCCACTTAAGTAAACTCATATTTTGCACAAGAAAAAAAATGCTTGTTGTAGTTTATTCAAATTTTATTCAAACAAAATTATATTATATAAATTTCAAGTATTTTTTTATTAAATCCTCATACTTTCAGCAACATATCTGAGAGTTTTTGGAAATATTGAAAGATTTCTGCACCCGTCACAATTTACTGAAGAGATACGTATACATGCAGATTAGGCTTAGCGGTTGACAGAAAATGCAATTTTTTGAAAAGTTTGACGGCCAAAACCAGACAAAACAAAAACCAGATCACATATGGGCAAAAGAATTCATATGGTTACTTAAAACCATAAAAATATTAAATACACCAAGTTTTATCAAAATCCGAGGACATGGGTTACAAAATCCCGTTTTCCTGGGTGATTTGACATGGATTGACCCATGACCCTAGAGCTACACTGGAATCCAGAAAACACATGACAACATCTTAGACCAAAAATGATAACAAGCAGTAATATATTCGTATTTGTATATTTGATAGGCAAAATAATATTTCTGGTCTTATTAAAATGAAGTAAGTGTGATTTACATTTAATTAAAATTTGTCATTGTGCAAGCTGTTAACAAGCATTTAACAAAGTACCAAAATACGTCCAAATTTACGCCTGTGTTTACTACAGTACTGTCACGCCCAAGTTACGAGACGTCGTATTGGTAACTCATATTTGTTTATAGGGAAGAAAATAGCGGTGTTTCACTTTTTTGCCAGAGCGCCAAATCTAGTATGCCGTGAATCGAAAGTATGCAAAAAGTAAACAGAAAGTACCATTGGTTCAGAAAAGTACCAAAATGCGTCAAAATTTCCAAAATTAGATGCTGATTAGGCGGCAAAAGATATTAATCTATAATTCTAATTTCTTTGTGTGTTTAAAGTTTATTCAATTAAGCAACGTTTAAGCGCTGCCCCAAAATTTTCGACAATATTTGGTATTATTTATTATTTTGTGTATTATTTTTTACCCCATTATTTTTGTGTATTATGCCCAATTTTCGGAATTTTCGGTCCCTTGAGGCAGATGAAGATATCAACCTAGAACTTTAAGATTTCTCGCACATCTTAGTGATGGCAGTACACAACTTTTCCGCACTACCGCTAATCGATCTGGGAAAATTCGGTTTTTTTGATACGGCCTAATGAATAAGCAGTAAACTTCCAATTATTCGCAGAATAGAGTGTAACGGTAACCACAAATAAGCAAATATAGCGCATGATCCACAAAATAGATTTTAAACAATTCTAAATTTGTGTATTGATTACTTTTAGTTTATGTATTATATTGGTTTACTACAGTTAATTCCTTTGAGAAAATAAATTGATATTTTGTGGACTCTTTTTTTCGAGTGGAGGGGAGGGGGGGGGAATGGTGTTAACCACTGAACTTGAAGCTTGAAAGTAGAATTTTACGTGAAGTGATTTGGCCCTAAATCGTTTTTCAGTATCTTATTTCATCCTATACGTCGAAATGCAATAAAATTTGCCATCCCTTGCGGATTTTAGTCGTAATATCTCATTAATGATGTAAAAATCAGGGGTTCCCATTCGAAAATTTAGATATTTACCTTTTTCTATTGCCCCTTATCAACATTTCATTTACACAATTTTAACGAGAACTTTAATCCATGCCGAATAGCACTTTCTTTCTTTTCTAGCACGTTTGACAACCGAATAATTTAGAGTGTCGTTTCCCCCCATGATTATACGAAGTACTTCGTCACAACCAAAGTTGTTCGAATTTTCATCATTATGTCTGTTAACTAAAGCCTGCAAAGAGAAAATCTGGCAAAAAGTTATCTCGATTAACTCTCTTTTTGAGCAAAAAAAGGAGAAAGAACTATCAAATTGATGTATCTGTTTAGGAGCAAAACGATACTATAGCGGTACCGATAATTATCATCTGCTTGTAATAATATTTTATTTGCTTCCATCGCTCACTGATTTATTCTTTAATAATACATAACATTTTCCACAGCGAACCGGAAAACATGAATAATTTAACTTGAATTGTAACTTTCTGTTCCCACCAAATGAATCGATTTTTCGCAAAATGCGTAACACGAATCTGTTTAATTCATTGATTATGCAAATGCCGTTTCTGATACAGACGCAAAAACTGTTTTTGACATTCTCCTCTAGAGTACTGTATATTCAGTAGCCATGTTCGGGAAAAACAAGCTCGGTGTTCGCGTGGTGAAGTTTTCGTTTGTGATCGCCTGTTTTGGGGGATTTTTGTACCAAACTTCTCAATTTCTGTTGCTTTACTGGACATATCCAACAGTAGTTGATATTCAAAAAATCACGCCGTCTACCCTGGATCTACCATCTTTTACTTTTTGCAATCCGATTGGGCAAGTTCATTTCTTTTCTTTTAAAAATAGCATGTGTAGGGTAAATTGAAAAATGGAATTATTGGAAATACTCTATTAACACATTTGTCGTAAATAGAGTGTGCATGTGCATTAAATCGAGTGTGTGTTCTTTACTGGACATATGCAACAGTAGTTGATATTCAAAAAATCACGCCATCTACCCCGGATCTACCATCTTTTACTTTTTGCAATCCGATTGGGCTAGTACATTTCTTTTCTTTTAAAAATAGCATGTGAAGGGTAAATGGGCACATGTAGTTATTGGAAACACTCTATTAACACATTTGTCGTTGATATAGTGTGCAGTAAATCGAGTGTGTGTTGCTTGACTGGACATATGCAACGGTGGTTGATAGTCAAAAGATCACGCCATCTACCCTTGATTTAGCCTATTTTCCTTTTTGCAATCCGATTGGGCAAGTGCATTTCTTTTTTTTAAATAGCATGTGTAGGGTGAAAGGAAACATGGGGTTGTTGAAAACACTCTATTAACACATTTGTCGTAGATAGAGTGTGCATTAAATCGAGCGTGTATTGCTTTACTGAACACATCCAACGGTGGTTGATACTCAAAAAATCACGCCATCTACCCTTGATTTACCATATTTTACTCTTTGTATCCCGATTGGGTAAGTGCATTTCTTTTGAAAATGGCACGCGTAGGGTCAGTTGGTGTGAATAGATTATTTGTGTGATTAATTGTGTGTGTATCTATTTACTGGAGGTATCCAACGGTAATTGATAGTTAAAAAATCACGCCATCTCCCTTAGATTTACTATCTTTTACTTTTTACAACCGATTGGGTTTAGGTCAGTGCATTTATTTTCTTCTAAAAATGGCTAGTGTAGAGTCAGTTTCGATAAAAGAAAACATGGGGCAAATGGAAAATCACTCTTTTCACATGCTTGTGATAAATAGAGTGTGTATTATTTTACTGGGTGGTAGTTGATATTCATAACATTGCGCCATCTACCCTGGATTTAATATCGTTCATATTTTGCAGCTCGATTGGGTAAGTGAATTTTGTTTTAAAAATAGCATGTGTAGAGTCAATTTATGTAAAAGAAAACATGGGATAAATGGAGACTTTCTCTTCTATTACCCCACTTGTGGCAATTCTTGAACCAAAACTACTGGTAAGCAAAGACAAGGTAATCATTTTTCAACTTTTATTTCATTCGAAAGGTTACATACCATCAGATTTAATTCTTTAATTATGTTTCGCATACGTCCGAAAACCATGTTTATGTTTTTCAATTTTGTTTCTGAGATTAAATAGATATTAAATTTTTCTCAATGAATATGGCTTTTTCAATAATAAAAATTTAAGGTAACCGACTTCTGTTTAACAAAGTTTCGGATAAGCAATACAATACACCGCCAACCCGGCCATTCCGATCCACGGACTGCAGTTTCGTGCTTAATATGCACTCATCAGCATGGAATACGAAAGTAGCCGAGTTAAAAGCAAAAAAAAAAAAAAAAAATCGGATCTTCAAGGTTCGAATATAGTTGTAATATAGTAGTACAGAATAAAAAAGATAACAATTGGACTGTTATCAGCTAAAAAGTAAGTATAATATGCAGTAGCATCAGGAACTTTGAAACAGTGGTCGGAAGTAGCGCGCTACAAGTAGCGAAACTACTATAGTAGCTACATTTTTAGTAGTTTGCAGTGTAGCGCACTATTTTTTAAAAAAAGTAGAGAAGTGAGTAGCGCGATACAAAAAATAGTAGTTTGTAGCGATTTCTGGAAACTACTTTTCAATTTAAAAAAAATAAATGAATGAGAAAAATTAAAAAAAAAAAAAGAGAAGAAAGGTTTAATTGACTCTGACTGGTGCAAATCTTGCACGAGTACAGCAGAGGAAGCAATGAGAAATAAGAACCATAAAAATATGAGCTGATACCCTTAGATACATCATTTTGACGAAATTCTATCTATTTAATGCTATTGGTTTACTTGGCATCATAATTTTTATACTCCTTGAAATAATTTTCATGTTCCTTAATATTCCCTGGCAAGAAATTAAAAAAAATTGAAGGTTGAATTCTTTCAAATTTTCAACCTTTGAATCATTTCTTGTGGCGAATATTCGTAAAAATTGTAAAAAATTCTAAAACGGACTAATTTTAGCAAAACAAAAAAAAAAAAAAAAAAGGAACAAAAAAGAAAAGTAACAAATAAATTCAAAGACAATTCTTAGTTCTATTCCATATTCAAATGAGTTAATTTATTAATGTAAACCACTTTTCGAATTTTCCGGGTCAATCCACAAACGGTGCATGCTTTTTATCTATTTTTTTTCAAAGTAGCGAAGTAGCGACTACAATTCAAAAATAGTTTGTCTTTGTAGTTAACTACATTTATAACAAAGTAGTTGTAGTTGTAGTTCGCTACAAAATAAATGTAGTTTTTCCAACCACTGCTTTGAATTAACAATTATGAAATTAGAAATTTAAGTCAAAATATTAATAATGCATTTTAAATTTGATTTACGACGGATTTCTTTGAGCTAAAAGAAATGAAATAATAATAATTAAAAAAATCAATAAAAAGTAAAACACGATACCTTTTTTTTCCAATAAAAATCATGATTCTATCGAACACAACTCTGCAAAATTCTATTGGAGTTTTCAGTGACTGTTGTCCTCATTCGGATTCATTGCATGATTCTACATGCTCTTACTTACGTCCTCACTCCTAATTTCCTCCCATTATTGCAGATATAACTTTGAAGAGATATGTAACGCATATGGTGCTGCTTGTTCAACTTCTAGAGAACTAGAAAATTCCACGTCTCCTCCGTGCAAAAGATATCCTAACGCATGCTTCAATGAAAAGCTACCTGAAGATTTCATAGTAAGTTCATATTTTCAAAGAAATGACTTTTTTGTTTCACCAAAATGAAAGTTTTTATGTAACTTAAAACATTAGTCTTTGTTTTTACCATCTTAAAGCTTTTGACCCCCCGTAAAAGAAAACATATTCTGTCTCACTAACGAGACCGAGTCACTTCGGCATGTTTAACTAATAGCTACCTGAAGGGGGTCCGGGTCACATTCTGAAAATTTTTTTATTAAACAGATAAAATTTTGAAATTTTTGTATTGATCCACCATCTATTTAATGAGCAAAATAGCAACATAGTAACGAAAAAAAATGTTTTTTTCAATTCAAGTTTATTTTAAAAGGAATTAAAAGGGGGTAGTTCAAACAATTAAAACTCATAATATTCATTCAATTTTCAATTTTTTTTTTTTTAAATCTATGCACAAATATATAAGCTTTACTTTTTATTTGGCAATTAATTTGTTGGGAACTGAAGTGAAGTGATTATTTAATTAAACTCAATGAGCGTGCAAGAAAATAAAAAATCGTCTGCGCGCTCAGTAAAGTTAGTTTGACAAAAGTTCTGAAAGTTGTTCTTAAGATTTTTTTTTGGCTCTGTAGTTTTGTGTAGTATTTGCTAAAATAAAAGTGTTTTATTTGTAAAAAATGGCCATCTTTATTGTTCTAACATCGAGCATCGCATAGATGCAGTCCTGCCGAAGCACTTGATTTTTTAGAACTTTGTTTTAACTCAACATAATTGGCGTCCGTGAGACAGGATCGATGATTCGAATTTGAGTAAAGATGGATATAGCTACTTTGAAAACTCAGAGAAAAGGGCTGAGGACGTCTTTTACCCTCAGTATGAAGAAAATTGAAGCTGAACTTCTGAAAGAAGTTACAGATTTGAACGAAATTATAGTCTTAAAAAATCAGATTTCTGACAAATTCAAGAGGCTAGATGATTGCCAAAATGCAGTATCTGAGCTATTATTGCAAGAAGAAAATGGCGAAGAGGCATATTTCAAAGATTATGAAGAAGCAGAAGATTATCGGGACAAATATATTCAAATATGTTCTCTTCTTGATTTGAATTTGAAAACAGTTCAGAATAGTGAAAATAGTAAACGAAAATTTAAGTTGCCGACGATTGAGCTTAAAAAGTTTAGCGGCGAAGCAAGAGAATTTTTGAAATTTTGGAGCCAATTTAAGAAAATTCACGAGGACAGTTGCATTGATGACGAAGATAAAATGCAGTATTTAATCCAATCCATGGAACCTGGTTCCAAGGCGGAAAGATTGGTATTGAGTTTTCCTGCTGCTGGAGAAAACTATGAAAAAGCAATATATCAGTTGAGAGAAAGATTTGGCCGGGATGATCTTCTGGTGCAAATTTATGTAAGAGATTTATTGGGTCTTGTCATGAAGAATGCCACTGCTGGAAGAAGTAAAACTGATCTTCCATCACTCTATGACGAATTAGAAGGAAAGCTTCGGGCTTTAGAAAGTCTTGGACGGACAAAAGAAAAGTATGGAGATTTTTTGACACCTCTGGTCGAGAGTTGCCTTCCAGAAGAAGTTTTAATAACTTGGGAAAGAAGCCGAAATCATGATTTTACAAGCTCTCGCAGTTTAGAGCAGCTAATGAACTTTCTTCGCCAAGAGGTCAACGGTGAAGAAATGGTTCGTCTTGCAAGAACTGGTTTTGGCGCCAACACAAATTTTCGAAAACGAGATCCCGAAATTGAGAAGCAAGCCAATATAGCGACAGCTGCAGCTTTAGTAAGTGCTGAAAAAGAAGGTAAGCAGTTCCAAAATTGCATTTTTTGTAATAAGAGTCATCCAAGTCAAAATTGTTTCAGTGCAAAAAAAATGACCTTGGATGAAAAACAAAAAATATTGGTTAAAAAGGGGGCTTGTTTTACCTGTTTAAAATTAAATCATATGAGTAAATATTGTAATGTAAAAAAAGAGTTAAAATGTAATTTTTGTGGAAAACCTCATTATTTCATAATGTGTCCAAAGCAAGAAACCAAAAGCGGTGACTCTAAAGATGTAATAATTTCGAAGTCAGAAAACTCTCTCTCCAATTTTGATAAAAACCAAATTGTATTTTTGCAAACTCTCTGTGTTCGAATTAAATGCAATAGTGGGGAAAAAATAATTCGCGCTTTGGCAGATTCGGGAAGTCAAAGTAGTTACGTAAGTGAGAAAATTTTGAGTGAGCTGAAGGCAAAACCACTGCGTGAAGAAACAATAATTCACTCATTATTTGGGGGGGAGGAAACGAACCCAAAGCGGCATAAGATATACACTGTCGAAGTGAGTGGTTTAAAGGGGTCTTATGTTTGCAGTTTTGAAGCTCTTTCTGAAAAGAGAATTTGTAGTTCAATACCAAAAATTAGCAATCCTTATATTTTGAATGAATTAAAGAAAAAGAATATTGAAGTTTCTGATTCCCTTTGTAACCTGAAAGAAATTGATCTTTTAATAGGGGCAGATGTTTTAGGAAAATTGCTGACTGGGCGTTCAGTAGAGTTAGATTCTGGCCTCACTGCGGTAGAAATGAAGATTGGGTGGACTGTTATGGGTAAACAAAACACTTATGATAAAGATGGTGTTTTCCAAACTTTATCGATGCATGTTAAAAATATTCCTATAAATGAATTGTGGGAGCTAGAAAGCATAGGCATATCAGACCCCACTTCCAGTGCAAATGATAAAGCATGCATAGAAGAATATTTAACTGAATTTGAAGATAAATTAAAAATTCTTCCTGACGGGAGATACGAAGTAAAGCTTCCGTGGAAGCATGATTTTTCGAACTTATCAGACAATAAGGATTTAGCCTGGAGACGACATGAAAAAGTTGTAAATAAGTTGAAATGCAGTAATGTTCTTGAGGATTACCAAAAGGTATTTAAGGAATGGGAAGATTTAAATATCATTGAACGTGTGCCAGATTCGGAGTTGGACAACAAATGCCATTATCTACCACATAGACCTGTTTTTAAAATAGATAGTAAAACCACAAAAATTCGACCGGTTTTTGATGCTTCAGCATCTCTGAGGGGTAAGACTTCTTTAAACGAAAACCTTTATAAAGGAGTAAACCTTATTAAATTAATACCAGACATTATTGACAGATTTAGATTATATCCTATTGGGTTGAGTGCAGACATAGAAAAGGCATTTTTGATGCTGTCTGTTGCTCCTGAAGACAGGGATTTTCTTCGATTTTTTTTATCCATGCGAAGAAGGTCCGCTGATTTACAAACACTGCAGGGCCGTGTTTGGAGTAACATCGAGCCCATTTTTGCTCAATGCGTCTATTGCTCATCTTCTGGAAAATTGCCCTGTTGAATATTATGAGATTGCACAGAAGTTAAAATGTTCTTTTTTTGTGGACAATTGTGTAACAGGAGTGCATAATATCGAAGATGAGGTGAAGTTTGTTGAACAATCACAACTCATAATGTCCAAGGGATGTTTTAACTTGCGTGGGTTTGAGAGCAATGTAGCTTGTGAAAATGTTACTAAGCATTCAGGGGAAACGTCCATTTTAGGAATTTTATGGAATTTGGATAATGATACTCTAAGATGCAATATAAATATTGAAGCATTAACTCGTGAAACA
Organism: Uloborus plumipes; assembly: GCA_038373865.1. NCBI lineage: Eukaryota > Metazoa > Arthropoda > Arachnida > Araneae > Uloboridae > Uloborus > Uloborus plumipes. The sequence goes on from JAXGGA010007894.1 coordinate 35,196, forward strand.
AAAATTACAAAGCGTTTGATTTTATCTATTGTCCAAAGGATTTTTGACCCCATCGGTTTTTTAAGTCCTACTACATTGCTTCCTAAACTTATATTGCAAGACGCTTGGAAGTTAAAACATCCCTGGGATGCAAAATTACCTCCTGAAATTGTAAATAAATTTTTGAAATGGTTCAAGGATATTTTACTGTTAAATAGTGTAAGTTTGCCACGTTACATGGTAACTAATTCCACAACAGAACTACATGTATTTGTGGATGCTTGTAAAGGGGCTTATGCTGCGTGCGTCTACGCTCGATCAATAGTGGAAAATGAAGTTAAAATATATCTTGTAAGGGCTAAATGTAGAGTCGCTCCAGTAAAACCTTTGAGTATTCCTCGATTAGAACTCATGGCTTGCTGCATAGGTGCTAGACTTTTGAATTCGATACTAAAGGCACTTGATTTTCCAAACTTCAAGATCTCACTTTGGTCAGATTCAAGTGTCGCTCTTTGGTGGATCAAATGTCTAGAAAATTGGTCAGTTTTTGTTAATAATAGAGTAAAAGAAATCCGGAAACTGACTCAGCCTGAGTTGTGGAAACATATTCCTGGAACAATGAACATAGCTGATCTATTGTCGCGAGGATGCACTCCTAGACAATTTCTTAACTCCAAATGGTGGGAAGGACCGACTTGGCTGAAAAATGCGCCAGAAATGTGGCCAACAAGTGAAGTAGATTGTGAGCCAAAGGAAGTCGACGCGGAAAGAAAACGAGTAAAAGTTACCACTATTGATCTGAATCAGGACGCACCGCTTTGGCCTCCAATTAAAGTTTCTAAATATGAAAAGCTTATAAATGTATTTGGTTGGGTTTTAAGATTTGTAAACAATTGTAGAAGACCTAATAAGTGTAAAGATTCTGAACTAACTGTAGTTGAAATTGAAAATTCTGAAAAATGTTTAATTCGTTTAGTGCAAAGCTTTTATTTTTCTAAAGAAAAAATATTGAATGGTATGCGTGTATTTAAAGATAAAGACGAAATATTGAGAGTAACTACTGGGATAACTTATCGAGAGGATGATAAGTCATTTTTGAGTCCTATTTTGTTGCCAGGAAAATGTGAATTTTCAAGGCTTTTGATTGAATCTATACATCGGAAAAATTGTCACGTTGGGATTTTAATGATGTTATGTATTCTAAGGGAAAATTTTTGGATTTTAAAAGCACGTAAAACTGTAAAAAATGTCTTAAATGATTGTGTAAGATGTAAACGTTTCAAAACAAAGTCGTTGATGAGCGAACCACCACCTTTACCACCAGATCGTGTAACAGATTCAGTTGCGTTCGAGGTAGTTGGAACCGATTTCGCAGGACCATTGTTTTTGAAATCAGGAGAAAAGGTTTGGATCGCCTTGTTCACATGTGCAGTATATCGCGCAGTTCACTTGGAGTTAGTGGGTTCTTTATCTGCTGATACGTTTTTGTTAGCACTTAGACGCTTTATAGCAAGACGTGGAAGACCAAGCACAATTTATTCGGACAATGGAACTAACTTTAGGGGAACATATAACGAATTTTCTAAATTAGATTGGGCTAAAATTGTAAGAGAAACTTCCACACAAAAGATTTTCTGGAAATTTATCCCACCCACTGCCGCGTGGTGGGGAGGCTGGTGGGAGAGGTTGGTTCGTGTTGTTAAAGACTTGTTAAAACGAACTCTTGGCAAATCTGTATTAAATTACGAGGAACTGAGTACGTTACTATGTGACTGTGAATTAGTTATAAATTCAAGGCCTTTAACATATGTGTCTGAAAATCCTCAGGAATTGATTCCTCTCACACCTGCAATGTTTCTCATTGAAAACCGTCGCTCGGATGTTGCAGACATTGACCAAGTGGATATGCAAAGCCTAAAAAAGAGAATAAGGTATAGATATAAGCTGTTCAATGATTTAAGGCAGCGCTTCAGAAAAGAATATTTAGGCCAGTTAATTCAGAAACACAATGAGAAACCAACCAGAGAGCCAAGAGTTGGCGAAATTGTTTTAATTGGCGACGATAATAAAAAACGCGTGTTTTGGCCTTTGGCAAGAATTATTCAATTGATTCCTGGGCGAGATAAAAGGGTTCGCGCTGTACGGCTCAAAACTCAAAATGGAATTTTTGTTCGTCCAGTGGAACGCGTTTACCCATTGGAGATTCAAACTGGTGATGAGGAGCTTGTAATAGCCGGCAAAGACATGTGTGAGAAGGGATCAAGTCCTGAGGAAGATGTTCAGAAGAACTCAGCTGTTGAAGAATGCTTCCCTGATATAGTTGTGGAAAAATATACTAGATCTGGAAGGTGCGTAAAGGCACCAAAACGACTTGACCTGTTAAATAATCAGTGTTACATGTTTGAGACCCTTCCCAGAGTCTCAAAGGGGGAGTTATGTTGGGAACTGAAGTGAAGTGATTATTTAATTAAACTCAATGAGCGTGCAAGAAAATAAAAAATCGTCTGCGCGCTCAGTAAAATCAGTTTTGACAAAAGTTCTGAAAGTTGTTCTTAAGATTTTATTTGGCTCTGTAGTTTTGTGTAGTATTTGCTAAAATAAAAGTGTTTTATTTGTAAGAAATGGCCATCTTTCATATTCTAACATCGAGCATCGCATAGATGCAGTCCTGCTGAAGAACTTGATTTTTTAGAACTTTGTTTTAACTCAACAAATTAAAACAATTTACGACTAATGTTCTCCAAACATTATGAGTGCTTATACAGTGTAGATCAGGGAATCTGACTTGTAAAAATTAATGAGGGGAGCGACCCATAGTGGTTTAAAAGGGGAGGAAATAGCAATTTTAAAGTTTTAACACTGAAAATATTTCATGTCGCAGTTACTCATCCCTTGAAATGTAGCAACATATTACGTGAGGGTTATTTGGAGAAAAAAAAAGAAAAAAACGTAATTGTTGAGTAATTACTTTTTTACATTTTTTTCGGACGTGCTTTTTATTCTTCGGTTTTCATTCATACGTTCAATAATGGGAACTTAAGTTTAATGAAATGTTTCTGATTGGCTTTCCGCTACAATAGGATAAATATTACCTTGCAAATAAAAAGTAAAATAAGCGGATGATTTTGATTATGGCACAATGTGTATTGGGGAAGTCGGGTTCAAACCATTACTGTATAGTCTTCTCTATCTCTATCTCTATCTCTATCTCTATCTTCTCTACTAATAATAAAGCTGAAGGTGGGTCTGTCTTTCTTTCTGTCTGTTACGAGCGTAGCGCCAAAACCGTTCGGTCGATTTTCCCGCCACTTGCACAAAATTAGTTAGTAGACATGTAGTTTTGCACCTCGAAAGCGATTTTTCGAACATTCCATTTCGTTCTTTTTCTATTCGAATTCTTAGCAGAAATTCGATAACAATAGGGAAGAAATATTTCTATTACACATTTTCAAGTCTTATGTCATTCGAAAGCTTGAAATTTTCTGCATAAAATGAAGTTTTTTCGAAGTTTCTACGATCATCAGGAGAGCTGTAATAATTGTTTTTAGAATCCCGAAATTCAAGGCTTACCTTCAGTAAAGCAAGCCAAACGATTCTAAAATGGTTCAGCTCGATAGTAAAATTTGTTTGAAAAGAAAGATGAAAAGAATTATTTTATCAACGGATATCAACTTTTCATGTTGTTACCATGGTTACGTGTTCATACCTATTTTTGTTTCGTTCTTCTTCCAGCGTCGCCAGACGAAGTATTTTTGATACTACGGTAATATTTTTTCGGCCCAAATAAGGAGCGTAGTATTTTTCCGGCAACCCTGTTTCCAATATACTAATGACTTAATTAAAAGATTTGGCGGATTTTTTTTTTTTTTTTCATTTTCATAGATTATGCATTTTGGCAACATTGATTTTGGCGACGTTTGGAAATAGCAAGGCTACACTAGATAGCGTTTTATACAGGCTTCTTCATTTGATCAAAATCCTTGGGAAAAAAACGGACGTCCTTTTCCAGCGACATCTATCGAATTTTATGGTAACTAACATTTCTACAAATCAAATAATAAAAGACAAAATTAAAAGTTAATTTGTTGGCGACCATTTTACAATTTGGCATTCAATTCTATTTTAGTGTATTTTAACGTTATTTAATAGCTCGTTCGATTTGTTGGTTTATTCTGCATTTTAACGGCTTATTTTAATTAGTTAGTGAATTATTTTCATTTTAATTGATTCTAATTATTAATTAACTATGAAACGACACTGGCACCGCAGAGCGATAAATGGCGATTTTGGAACGATAGTTCCATCAAAACTTTTGATGAGTTTAGACAAGGCTACACTAGATAGCGCTTTATACAGGCTTCTTCATTACCCAAAACATCAATGGTAAAGATTTGCCCGCTAGAGAGCGCTGAAAAAGGACCTCCTAAATGTTTGTTTACATTTATTAGCATGTTGTTTCTGCTGTAAAAAGTGATGTTTATCCTATCTTTAAGGGTTGAAAAATATTGATATAGTTAACTGAAGTGGAGTACAGAGTGAATTGATGCCGAAGGCCTTATTAGTACTGCTTTTTAGGGGAAATAAATTCACTTTTCAGGTAAAGTTGGTCGCAACTCATGATTCAGTCATACGACATTCATTCATTGTTTACTTTCTTCGAATTAGCAACATATAGCAATGGCGTTCAATTTTAACATATCTGCATTAATAAAATATACGCTTATATTCGCAGCCGATAAATAAAAATGTAGCAATGAAATAATATTGTTCTATTTACTATTTTGTTTCATTATTGTTGCTCACACGATCTTAATTGCTACGCAAAAGCTCAGATGTTCATTTTGATAGCGTTGACCCATCAGAGCGATAAATGGCGAATCTATTCGTAGGGACATTTCCTTTTGATGCCCCAGAATGAATGCCCTGCAATGAAGCGATTGGTGTTCAACGGAAAGACGATTGACAACAAAACATATTAATTTCTTTAGTAACAACGAAATGAGCATATATAATCGCTTGGTACTAAAGAGCAAGTACAAAAAAAATAAACAAAACTACAATTTAACGACGACCAACTGTAAAATTTTGTTTTCATTTACACAAAAGAAAAAGGTAATGTTCTTTTTATGTTAAATTTCACACATTGATAATATTTCGATAATTGGGAATCTGGTGTGGTTGTCAAATTTTTGGCGATAATTACTGTATTTTGTTGCTCTTTAGTTTATGTTTGCGAAGGAAGTATTTCCCTCGCTCATAAATTAGCCACAAAGATTTAACGCCAATAGGGAAAGATAACCAGACTTCCAATCACCGAAATCTTCCCTTTTTTGTTTCTAATTTCACACATACGTTTAATACTTGAAAGTAAAATAATGGGCCAACTGGAAAAAAAGCTGCGAAATAATGTGAGAATTCTTATTAAAAAACTCGCCAAATCAACTTCAAAAGCTCCATTAGCATGTAACATAATAAGTTTAATAAATATATCGAGCTATTATTATCATTGAAATTAAAATTAAAATGCAAAATAAGAGAAAAGAAGCAACCATGAAGACGATGCAGACTTAAAATTTTAATCTTCGCTTAGGTGGTAAGAAAATACATCGCCAAGTTAAAAAACGTACCTATAACTGAAACGTACATACTACCAAAGATCTCGGTTATTGAAATATTCTCAAAAGCTTTACGGAGAACTTCCATTAAAATGTAAAAAAATCGCCAAATAAATTAATTTGACCATCTGAACTCATCAAAAGTTTTGATGGAACTATCGTTCCAAAATCGCCATTTATCGCTCTGCGGTGCCAGTGTCGTTTCATAGTTAATTAATAATTAGAATCAATTAAAATGAAAAATAATTCGCTAACTAATTAAAATAAGCCGTTAAAATGCAGAATAAACCAACAAATCGAACGAGCTATTAAATAACATTAAAATATACTAAAATAGAATTGAATGCCAAATTGTAAAATGGACGCCAACAAATTAACTTTTAATTTTGTCTTTTATTATTTGATTTGTAGAAATGTTAGTTACCATAAAATTCGATAGATGTCGCTGGAAAAGGACGTCCGTTTTTATCCCAAGGAATTTGATCAAATGAAGAAGCCTGTATAAAGCGCTATCTAGTGTAGCCTTGGTTTAGATGGTCAAATTAATTTATTTGGCGATTTTTTTACATTTTAATGGAAGTTCTCCGTAAAGCTTTTGAGAATATTTCAATAACCGAGATCTTTGGTAGTATGTACGTTTCAGTTATAGGTACGTTTTTTAACTTGGCGATGTATTTTCTTACCACCTAAGCGAAGATTAAAATTTTAAGTCTGCATCGTCTTCATGGTTGCTTCTTTTCTCTTATTTTGCATTTTAATTTAAATTTCAATGATAATAATGGCTCGATATATTTATTAAACTTATTATGTTACATGCTAATGGAGCTTTTGAAGTTGATTTGGCGAGTTTTTTAATAAGAATTCTCACATTATTTCGCAGCTTTTTTTCAGTTGGCCCATTATTTTACTTTCAAGTATTAAACTTATGTGTGAAATTAGAAACAAAAAAGGGAAGATCTCGGTGATTGGAAGTCTGGTTATCTTTCACTATTGGCGTTAAATCTTTGTGTCCAATTTATGAGCGAGGGAAATATACTTCCTTCGCAAACATAAACTAAAGAGCAACAAAATAAAGTAATTATCGCCAAAAATTTGGCAACCACAGCAGATTCCCAATTATCGAAATATTATCAATGTGTGAAATTTAACATAAAAAGAACATTACCTTTTAATGTTGTGTAAATGAAAACAAAATTTTACAGTTGGTAGTCGTAATATTGTAGTTTTGTTTATTTTTTTCGTACTTGTATTGCTCTTTAGTACCAAACGATTATACATGCTCATTTCGTTTTTACTAAAGAAATTAATATGTTTTGTTGTCAATCGTCTTTCCGTTGAACACCATCGCTTCATTAGTGTACATTTCATTCTGGGGCATCAGAATGAAATGTCTCTACGAATAGATTCGCCATTTATCGCTCTGATGGGTCAACGCTATCAAAATGAACATCTGAGCTTTTGCGTAGCAATTAAGATCGTGTGAGCAACAGTAATGAAACAAAATAGTAAATAGAACAATATTATTTCATTGCTACATTTTTATTTATCGGCTGCGAAGAAAAGCGTATATTTTATTAATGCAGAGATGTCAAAATTGAACGCCATTGCTATATGCTGCTAATTCGAAGAAAGTAAACAATGAATGAATGTCGTATGACTGAATCATGGGTAGAATCCTAGTTTATGGTCCGGGTTTGGCGATTTTGCTTAAAGTCGCCAAACAATCCAATGCTCCAATGATAATTCTATGGTTGCCATTTTGCTTAAAGTCGCCAAACAATCCAATCATCCAATGCTAATTCTGTGGTTGCCAGATTTATTCATTTATCGCCGGACCATAAACTAGGATTCTACCGAATCATGAGTTGCGACCAACTTTACCTGAAAAGGGAATTTATTTCCCCTAAAAAGCAGTACTAAGAGGGCCTTCGGCATCAATTCACTCTGTACTCCACTTCAGTTAACTACATCAATATTTTTTAACCCTAAAAGATAGGATAAACGTCACTTTTTACAGCGGAAACAACATGCTAATAAATGTAAACAAACATTTGGGAGGTCGTTGTTCAGCGCTCTCTAGCGGGCAAATCTTTACCATTGATGTTTTGAGTAATGAAGAAGCCTGTATAAAACGCTATCTAGTGTAGCCTTGGAAATAGTATTACTTTGTAATATTTTTTTTAGAGGAGGCGTAGTATTTATTTGTTTCAATTCTCTGGCAACCCTGTCTTTTCCGGGTGAAAATGCTTTGGGACATTACTTGGCGCGTTTTTGCGTGTCTCGCGGAAGTGAAAGCTCCGAGAGAAACTACGTAAAATAGCCAGGGTTACCACGCTTGGCGCGCCTATCGCCCATTTAGCGAGAAAAGGGTAGGGTCAATCCATGTCAAATCACCCAGGAAAACGGGATTTTGTAACCCATGTCCTTGGATTTTGATAAAACTTGGTGTATTTATTATTTTTATGGTGGTAAGTAACCATATGAATTCTTTTGCCCATATGTGATCTGGTTTTTGTTTCACAGGCCGTCAAACTTTTCAAAAAATTGCATTTTCTGTCAACCGCTAAGCCTAATCTGCATGTATACGTATCTCTTCAGTAAATTGTGACGGGTGCAGAAATCTTTCAATATTTCCAAAAATTCTCAGATATGTTGCTGAAAGTATGAGGATTTAATAAAAAAATACTTGAAATTTATATAATATAATTTTGTTTGAATAAAATTTGAATAAACTAGGTCAAGCATTTTTTTTCTTGTGCAAAACATGAGTTTACTTAAGTGGCATTTCACGAAAAGGCGGAGGTCCTATTCAATAATGGAAGCATTCGAAATGAGCCTGAAGGTGTGTTCTATCATTGCAAAGAATAAAATTAGTGGTTTTTTTCGTTTTCTCGTTGCTGTTGCACAATATACACATTTCAGTATCAAAATTTTTGAAAAAAAGTTCTAGTCATTTTCCTAACCTAAATTTCACTGAAAAGCAAACATACCTTTATTTTTAAGTGTATTTACAGCCCTATTATGCTACTTAAAAATCATCTTAATCCCTTATTAAGCAGAAAGAAAAGTGAGAAATAATTTATGACTCCCAAATTCAGTTGTTAAGTTCAGAAAAATATCAGATGTAGAAAAAAGATGTGCAAAACATGAATTCACTTTAGTAGCTTTTTATGAAGAGGCGGAGGTCATATTCAATATTAGAAGCATTCGAAATAAACCTAAAGGTGTGTTCTATCATTGCAAAGAACAGAATTAGTGGCTTTTTTTTTTTTTTTTTTTTTTTTGCTTTTGCACAATATATACATTTCAGTACCAACATTTTTGAAAAAAGTTCTAGTCATTTTCCTAACTTATTTTCCAATATTTTTTGTGTAAAAGAAGCATAGCTCATGCTTTTGTAGCATAAAAACGTATTATATTTATTTTTAATGATTTATAATTGTATTGAATGTGCGAAGAAGAGATAGGATAGCACAGTCTTTGAAGAAAAAATAACAATGAAAAATATGAGTTTCCGAATATTATCGGATTGTTTGTCTTTGAAGTGTTTGTGTGATCCTGTTTTCCAGCAAATTTAAGGAATATTCTGTTTGATATTTTAACGCTCGACCTTCCTTGCATTTCCGACGTCGGACAGTACTTGTTGAAGTCACGTTATCATGAAATATTCGGAATACTTATTTTGTACATATTCAATCTCCTTTTGAAGATAATAGTAACATCTTCCAGAATCTTATGTTACGGACCGTTTGACGTAGTTATTTCATCTAACATCTTACCATTTCTTGGTTATAGTAAAGATAATAGTCCTTTCTTAGGTAAAGCTGCTCAAATCGTCTTGCTTCAAAGTTTGCTCAATCGAGCATAGTCACTTACTTGAAAATTTTCAATTTTTTTCTTTTAAACTCCAATAGCAAGTGTCGAAAGCTGTATTTGCTCTTAACTGGATGCTGAAATTTCTAGTTTATTTTTATTGAATTATGTCTGTCCGGGGCTCTAGCTTTTTAATTATCTCCTATTATTATTTATCAGCGCAAACCAACCTTCCTGATAAGCGAATCTAATGAAAAACAAACAAACCAAAATAGAAAATCCACTCACATTCTTAATCCCTCTTATCACTATGACCCATATTTTGATAAAATAAGAAGAGACCTGATACAGGCGCAAATGCAAGGAAGGTTGAGCGTTAAAATATCAAACAGTATATTCCTTAAATTTGCTGAAAACAGGATCACACAAACACTTCAAAGACAAACAATCCGATAATATTCAGAAACTCACATTTTTAATTATTATTTTTACTTTAAAGATTGTGCTATCCTATCTCTTCTTCGCACATTCAATACAATTATAATTCATTAAAACTAAATATAATGCGTTTTTATGCTAGAAAAGCATGAACAATGCTTCTTTTACGCAAAAAATATTGAAAACTAAGTTAGGAAAATGACTAGAACTTTTTTCAAAAATGTTGGTACTGAAATGTGTATATTGTGCAATAGCAACAAGAAAACGAAAAAAAGCCACTAATTTTATTCTTTGCAATGATAGAACACACCTTTAGGTTTATTTCGAATGCTTCTATTATTGAATATGACCTCCGCCTCTTCATAGAAAGCTACTAAAGTAAATTCATGTTTTGCACATCTTTTTTCTACATCTGATATTTTGCTGAACTTAACAACTGAATTTTAAAGTCATAAATTATTTCTCACTTTTCTTTCTGCTTAATAAGGGATTAAGATGATTTTTAAGTAGCATAATAGGGCTGTAAATACACTTAAAAATAAAGGTATGTTTGCTTTTCAGTGAAATTTAGGTTAGGAAAATGACTAGAACTTTTTTTCAAAAATTTTGATACTGAAATGTGTATATTGTGCAACAGCAACAAGAAAACGAAAAAAACCACTAATTTTATTCTTTGCAATGATAGAACACACCTTCAGGCTCATTTCGAATGCTTCCATTATTGAATAGGACCTCCGCCTTTTCGTGAAATGCCACTTAAGTAAACTCATGTTTTGCACAAGAAAAAAAATGCTTGTCGTAGTTTATTCAAATTTTATTCAAACAAAATTATATTATATAAATTTCAAGTATTTTTTTATTAAATCCTCATACTTTCAGCAACATATCTGAGAATTTTTGGAAATATTGAAAGATTTCTGCACCCGTCACAATTTACTGAAGAGATACGTATACATGCAGATTAGGCTTAGCGGTTGACAGAAAATGCAATTTTTTGAAAAGTTTGACGGCCTGTAAAACAAAAACCAGATCACATATGGGCAAAAGAATTCATATGGTTACTTACCACCATAAAAATATTAAATACACCAAATTTTATCAAAATCCGAGGACATGGGTTACATGACTGAACCGGCCCGCGTGAAACGGAACATGGAATGGACCGGTACTTTTTTTTCGTTTTAAAGCACAGTACTTAAACCACACATCGTATGATTGAACTGCGTTTATTGCATTCGTTCGTTTTGTTTTTTTAAAGCTAGGAAATAAAAACTTTCTTTTTTCATTTTTAAACTTTTGGTTAAGATTTCTGGTTGGTTTCTGAGAGACACACAAAATTGTTCTTATTTTTCTCTGTTGGCATATATTTTTGTACATCTTCCCGTGGGGTTGCATTCGAATGTTCCAAGGGGGTGTTTTACCCATTTATGGAGTAAATCAGTGTTCATTTCAATGCAGACAAAAGTGATATGAATTGGCCCGACCACTTGGCAATATATCGCCAAGCTTTTGGTCGTCAAGCATTTGCCGCCAATTTGGCGACATATCCAGTTGGCGAAAAAAATTGCTTTCTTTTTTATTTGGACTCAATTTGGCGCTATTGGCGATATTTTGCGAAAAATCCACTGAATGATGTTAAAATCGGCGATATTTAGGAGATTAATCATTGTGAAACATTTTTTTTTTGCATTGTTTCGCGGCAAACTAGAGATATAAATGTTTGAACTGTTATCTTGCTCACTCCAAGCACTATTTTAGCACTTAAGGCATCTACTAAGAAATTTTACACATAAAAATTAAGTAGCGTGGGGTCCATCACCAGATTTTATATCATACTTTGAAGGAATTATAGTTGAATTACAACTAAAATAGAGCAATTTTTTCTGCTATATCAATTATTTTACACCTGAAATTTTTTAATTCTGATACCACGGGCATAAGCACCGTGCGGGTACCGCTAGTTAGAAAATAAAGCAGGGCACCCTAAATTTGCTAATCTAGATGTAGATTTTAGTCACGCAACAACAACCACAGACAGTTGTGACTGCAGCGGCCTCTGATGTCCACTTTTACCGGTGTAAGGGAAATCTATTACCATTACATACTTTATCCCACATATATTTTTTCTGTTTCACACCGCTTAGCTGCTGTGTTATTTCACAGTTGCTTGTTCCTGTAAGTACCCTGCAGACTCTGGTAAAAATCAGGAACGTTTCTAGAAAATAATTGGCTGCTAGTGTGATTGATTCCTTTCAGTGACATATCTGGCAAAAAAAAAAAAAAAGTTCTCAGCTAAAAGCAACGTTCATGGAATACTAAATGACTACCGAATTTGTCTCAAAAAGGAATCCAACTGTGCAGAAGAAAGCGCTACCTTGTGGCCTGCCGCTGTTGGCGATGGATCCGAACAGTTCAAATGAAACTTTTGATTGCTTAATTTACGTATTTAAATTTACGAATCAACCAATCGTTAATTTCGCTGCTACTTTCTTTGATTCGAAGAACTCGGATAGATGGCAGTGTGCCCAGAACTTTGGGCTCATTATTGCTCTATTTTAAAACCAAGAAAGAGTAAGCATTTAGTTTAAAGGAGGCATTGCTAAAAGTCTGTAACCTTCCTGAAAAAAAAAACCGATTGGAACCTTCCAAACTGGAATCTTTCTGAATAATTCAGACACTCAAAATAAAAGTCTCAATATCGTTTTAATAAGAAATCAGGGGCTTTCCAAGAAAACTTAGACATCTTTATAACAATAGCTTGGTTCTTTCCAAGAGTAAATATGGCAGAAGTTAAGGCAGAATTGCATTGTTTTGAAATTTTATGATATCAATATACGTATTTTTTTTAATATATATTTTTAAAGATGTCCGTCATACTTTTATTACGTCGGTTCGATCATAGTACAGTAAATGCTGCGATGACTGGGTCACCAAGGTTGAACGGTGCATGCATGAGAGTACAGAAATTATCTGTACATCATGCACCAGAGTACAGAAATTTATAGTTAACGCAAACCTAGCCTGACAGAATAATATTGCTCTGATTAAGATCTGCGCGGCCTTCAAAATGCTGCCAGAAAAGGTTTGCCACATCAATAGTTTATTTTGTTCAATTTAATAATATTTTACTTTTTACTATGTTAATTTGTGTTCCTTAAAAATTAGTTAATATTGTAACCCCCCCTCCCCTTTTTTTTCGTTCTTGCAGGGAATTGACTTTCAGAAATTTATGCAGAATACCAAACTTCGTTTTGTTGACCATGGCAGATATGGGCAGCAATTGCAGAATTATTTGAAGTGTGAAATCGAGTATGCAGGGAACAAACACAAATGCAAGTAAGGCTCTTTTTAATTTTTATTTTTCCTTTGAAGTTGAAACATTGAAATTCTGTTTCCATTTTCCCCGATTGATCCGATTTTTATTCCTGTTTTCTTTCTTTTTTCACAGCTTGGAAAATGTAATGGGTTCTTTCTACAGCGAAGAGGATCTGCCACAGTATTGCTACACTATTTTTTCCCTATGGGGAAAACCTGAAGGAAAAAGGAACAAAATCCCCAAAGGAGCAAGTTAGTGCAGAATTAATTTAATGTTACGCATTATTTCTAAGTTTTAAAGGAAGAGAAAATTAAGATACTATTTACTTTCTTGTGATGTATAGCAGTAAGAAATATTTATATAGTTAAAAAAATCATTTCTTCGTAAATTCCTTTTTTGTGCAATAATGTTCATTTTTCTTTTTGATTATACTCAAAAAACTACAAAATTAGGTCTAAAAATTTCGCATTCAGTTTTATTCTTAATATTCATGAAAGTTTAAAAGTCTAAGGTTGGGTGGGGTAAAGTGATCAGAACCAAATAATAGGCTGTAGCTTTGAAATGAATCGTGGGATAAGTGAAGTTTTTTTTTTTTTTTTAGCATTAACAATTTGTAACTAAAATTTCAATTTTCATTTTAAAACTGTTTCAGTTCATATTTTGTTATTTCATTCAATAGAAGTAGCAGTTTTGTCTGCTTATTCAACATTTTAAAATCTGCACACTAAGCTTTTCTAAAATTTGCTTTATTTCAATGCAGAAAAGTTCTCATATTTCAAAAGAGTACCATTTTATTAACAGTTAAGCTTGTATTCATTTCATATTATACATTACAACGTCTTATGTTAGACGGAGTAAAGTGGATATAGAATTAGAAACATCAGGTATTTGCAATACACCACGCAATACACCATCACCTCGTTTATTCCATCCCTGGACAGCAGTTTCTTGCTTATTATGCACTCATCAGCATGGAATAGGAACTGAACGAGCTGGAGGTAAAAATCCTCTTATAGAGCAAAGAGAGCCAACAAAAACTGGAAACTAACGTGAAATTAGAACACCAGCGAGCGACCGCACTTGGTACGGCACTACTCAAAAATTTTGAAGCAATGCTCGGATATAAAGCAGTAAGATGATTTTTGCCTCCAGCCCGTTTAATTCCTACTCCATGCTGATGAGTGCATACTAAGCAAGAAACTGCAGTCCATGGATGGAATAAACGAGCTGGTGGTGTATTGCAAGTTTCTGCCTTAGCCCTTGCTTGGGGGGGGGGGGGTAACTTACTGCTTTACAATAGATATTATTTTTCAAAAAACTACTTAACATATAAGACTATAATAATTCCGCTAAAAATGAATTGTTTTTTAAGAAAACAGAATAAACAAAACAGAATTTAAAAAACACCCAGAGACAAATTAGAGTAAGATTGTCTTAATATAATATTAAGCACTAATTAAGTCTAATGAGAGGACTGTGAACCTGTTTCCCCCAGGGGGTAAAAATCGAAACACGGTTGTTTTAAATTTTGAGGCAGCTGAATCTAATAGTGGAAGTCTAATTTCCCGCAACGCCTTCGTTTTTGAGATAAGTACGTAATTGAATATGAGCGTATAACCGAAACCTAAAGAGGGGTGTATTGAACAGAAATCGGAAAAAAAACTTAGAGAGAAGCTGCATGTTACATTACAATGTTACGTAAGAAGAAGTTGTATCAGTATACTACAGAAGAAAAAAACTGTAGTACTATTTGAACACCTCTGGGAAAGTAGAATTCCATAAACTTTCCTAATTATGACACAGCTATTTGTAATAAGAAGTAAAATTGACAGCGATAAAGAATAAGGTGCACCACTACTAGAAATTTTTATGTACTGTCTGATTTTCTCAGGTAAAACCTTCCGCTTATTTACGCATGCTTCAGGTCTTCTCTGATCTTACCGAAATCGGGGCGATAAGTAGGATAAAAGTAAGGGGAAGAATAATAAGAAGCATTTTGAGCCGTATGAAACAACGTAGAACGATGCTAATTTCAAATACATGGGTTTTTTGAATGTGTCAAAAGGATACAGCAAAAATGCAAGTTTTAAATAGTTTACAAGAAGTTTTCTAGTAGTGCTTCAGTTTCTTTTATTTCTTTCTATTTTATGTATTTCTTTATTATTATTATTATTTATTATTATTTTTTATTTTTTTATTCTTATTATTATTTATTATTATTATTATTATTATTATTATTATTTATTTATTTATTATTATTATTATTATTATTATTATTATTATTATTATTATTATTATTATTATTATTATTATTATTATTATTTATTTATTATTATTATTATTGTTATTATTATTATTTATTTATTACTAGCAGTACCCGCACGGCGATGCCCGTGCAAAAAATGTAAAGAAAGTCAACTGAATAAATTTAAATTCACTCCACCCTCTTAAGTAAAATTATTATATTCTTTAATTCAAATGTGCACCACGACCTTTTAAAATATATTGATGACACTTTTAATGCCATTTCAGTTTGTAGTGTTCAATGCGAGGATTATTTTAGTTTTAAAGACTTTTTTCTTCTTTTCGTGTGTGTGTGACGAACTTATTTATTTTTAGCGAAATTTTTACGTTTCAATGGAACTTTTGACACAACTGTAGAGCCAAGATTTTCGAAAACTCTCAATGACCACAGCAATATTGCCCTTGAAATTTAATATCTCCCCAAAAACAACAGTGTTGTAAAAAAATCCCCCGCCAAGAAAACCTTAAATACTCAGCCTTAAAAAGTTATGATATCGAGTTTTCCCGCCAAGTTTGTGCCAAACTACAACTAACCTGTATGTATAGTTCTTTTAAATTGTTTTCAGTTTTGCCAGGCGGGAAGCTTTGTCTTGTGAGGTGGTTGCTTAATGAGTAAAAACTTCCCGCCTGGCAGGACTGAAAACAATTTAAAAGAACTATACATACAGGTTAGTTGTAGTTTGGCACAAACTTGGCGGGAAAACTCGATATCATAACTTTTTAAGGCTGAGTATTTAAGGTTTTCTTGGCGGGGGATTTTTTTACAACACTGTTGTTTTTGGGGAGATATCACATGTTTTTGCATTAATATTATTTCTTTGCCTGTTTTTTTTTCTCTTCAAAATTTACTTTGCATGTGTTTTTTTCCCTTCAACATTTTTCTTGGCGGTCCGACATCTGTGGTTTTCTTGGCGGCATGCATTTGGTGCAAAAGTTCAAGGATCTTCTTCAGTCTGGGATAAATTTGAAATCAATCACAATGTACCACTCGAACCGACGCAAAACAAAGCTAGTTGCTAACAATACTACGATTAAATTAAAAGTTAAAAAAAAAAACCCCAACCCTTACTGCCGATCTCATATTAAAATGAACTAAATTGAAGATCCCATTTAACATTCGAGCGTTCGCGCTGGGTCTTTTCGACCCAGGCGCAAGGATAAACACTCGCTGCTCTACTTCTATTTGAAAGAAATGGATCAGGTCCACTGTAGCTGCATTCAAAGTCGACCCCTTGAACTTGGATATACTTTTGAGATCCTTGATTAATATTTGTCAAAATCATGATTTACTACTGAATTATTCATTAAATATTGTTAAAATGCTCTTAAAATGTAATATGGGTCACTCTGACCCAGCGCGCGCTCTCGTGTATCGGTATGTCGCGCGCTTTCCGGAAGGTTAAAAGCCCTATGCAATAAAATCAATTACAAATATTTTATTTGTTAACAAATAGAAACTGGCAACAGATAAAATTATAAATCATTGAGTTTTCTTTCTTCGTGGCCCAACAATGAAAACATAAACGCTCAGATGTTGAACAGAGCTGGTAGATAGAAATCGGACCAATTTTAAGCATTAATAACTCCGGGGTGCGATGACCCCGGGGGGTAAATTTTGGGAAAATGTCCTCAATGTCTCATCGAGAATATTCATACCAAAAATCAACACTAAAGACCCCCGGGGAGAAAAGATACGGAAAATAAAAGCGAGGGGGAGGGGGTGGGGGGTCGAAAAACCCCCTATGCCGAGCTTTGGGACAAAATAAATGTGGGTGCAAAAGCAGAGCTCAATCCGAGTTACCGTTTAGTCTGGACCCCTGTCAAA
The DNA here is from genome assembly GCA_038373865.1 of Uloborus plumipes. Lineage (NCBI taxonomy): Eukaryota > Metazoa > Arthropoda > Arachnida > Araneae > Uloboridae > Uloborus > Uloborus plumipes. The sequence goes on from JAXGGA010007894.1 coordinate 52,486, forward strand.
CAATTTTTAAAAAGTGCGAAAAATAGCGATTTTATAACATATATCACCCCTCCCCCTGAGGGTCCTGGATGTTTTGCTTTAGTATGTGCCGTCAGGGGCCGCTGGAGATTGAGTATACCAAAAATGAACTCTAAGGATCTTTATGGGGCTGAGATACAGAGGGGTGAAAACCCCGGTTTGGTTACTCGCGTAAACAGTCCTAGTCGCTCTTTTACATTTTTATTGGCGACGGAAATTTCTTGGCGGCTTGTATTTGGTTTTCTTGGCGGGGCGGGACGCTCCCGCGTCCCGTGATAATTCACCGATTTAACCGTAATTTCAATGTAAAATTGGTCGCCAAATCTAAATTTATTAACATAGGGAACCGATTGTATCAGGTAGATCAGCCACAGCCATTCTTCCATGATTTTAATGTGAACATTAAAAGGAAAGAAATATAATGTCTTTCGTACCATCTCTTTGAAGTGATTACAATCTAACAGTGACCCTCAAATAATCAAGATTTCACTGGCCGGGAACCTCCTCTGAAGAAAAATTATTATATCCTTTAGTTCAAATGCGCTCCACAACCTTTTAAATTCCACTTAAAGTCATGTTAAAGTTTAAATCAATTCGCCAAATAAATATAAGAGACAGAAAGTTAAGTAAGTAACAGGAGATATTAATTAATCAAATTGAATAAATTTTCAAGGCTTAAATCTATACGCAAATTTAAACCACAAAGTAACTTCAGGGACAAAAGAGCAGCTGATCAGGAAAATGGCTCTAGTGTTTCAGTTCTGCGTAGAGTTAGGCCTTGAAAATTGACTAAATTTGATTAATTAATATCTCCTGTCCTAATTAACGGACAGAAACGTGCTAAAACTTTTCTTTTTCAGAAAAAAAAAACCCTTTCCAACGATATATAATGTTTTGGGGTGGGGCGAGGTTTTCCCCCCTCAATTATGGCGGATACACCAAAAATGAGACTAATTAATTAATTTAAAAATAACTAATTCGAAATTAAAAATTTGGGCTTCGAGGTGCACGAGGGCGGGGTACGTTCGAATTTTTGAGCCAAGTTTCAGGTCTGTGGGTGCTGCGGGGGCTTCTGGCCAGCGGTTACAAACATACAGACAAACGAACACCGTCATCTTTATATATATAGATTATTATTATTGTTATTATTATTATTATTATTACTTTTATTTTGTATTGTGAATGCAAAAATAGTTATTTTTTTAGTGTAGAAACTTCCATGGAAGTTCAGTTTACTCGAGATTTTTTAGTGGAGGAAAAGCAGGAAAACCGGCAAACCATTTGCATTTTGATCTCGAGACCTATAGAAGTCCAAAATCAATAAGTCTATGAAATTGCATCCTGTAGAATCTATTTTCTGCCTAGATATATGTTCATTTTGTGAGAAATGTTGAAAATGATTGGGATATTTCTATTTGTTTAGACATTTGTAAATACACGTTGTAAGAAATGAGACCCAAAGCGTTACCATCGAAACTCCAAGCCTTCTGTCTGATGTGTGACGTCACTCACTTGAGGCCAGCGGATTATATTGGCGCTTATTATTGGCACATTTTTATTAAACTTTTCTCTGTTGAAAAATTGTTGATTTTGAAGAAAATCAACTTTTTTATCATATAAAACTTTTCTGAAATGAATATCCAAAGCACAATTCTAAAAAATATTTATTTACATGCCAGTGTATTTTTTCATAAGTTACAAACAGAAGATCAAGGGAGCGAAAAAATATGAGCTCTCTTTTTCTGATCAGTTTTCTCTATACTCAGAAATCGAGCTGTTTTACATTCTTTTCCAGTCGGTCTGAAAAAATTCAGGAAGGAAAAAAATGTTATGATCAAGTAATGATATAAATGTTCATTAATACAAAACATGAACTGTGCTTGTTAGAATTATTTATACTAAAAGGTTTTAAACTGCCGGACGAAGTTTTATTTAATTTTTGCTATTATAATTAAATCTGTCAAAAACTCAAAACTTATATCATGGCTGTCAGTAAATTACAGAATTTTAAAATGTTTGCCCAAAGCTCAAAAATTTATGATTTCAATATTTGTATTTATAATTGAAAGTTCAATATTATTCATAAGAAAATACTTTAATGTTTTTGGCACATGTTAATACATGGTTATTCATGATCATAATGTTGAGATAAGCAGAAATTTTGGCGGCTTTCTGGAATTATTTTTAACTTATTTTTTTCCAATAAGTAAAGTTTTATTCATGCTTGATTTTTTTTTTTACAAAAGCGCAATTTCTACTAAACTTTTGATATCAGTTTGCTTGCTTCTGCATTATTTCTTTAGTTGAGATCAATAGCAGGTTGTCAGCCCCGTGTATTGCTCCAAATTTAAAGGTACAATGGAGATTTTCGACAACGTTGGTGTTGGCGAAGCTAAAAATTTGGCTCAATTTCTTGACTCGCAAACTTTTCTTTTTTAACAAATCAGACCTTCAAAAACCATTCCGAGCTATAAAATGTCAAGGAGCAGCTAAAATTTCGTCAAACCAAAACTGTCGTCGAAAGATGCGATAGTTTTCGCAAAAATAAAATTGCGCCAAAAATCACCATTTGAACGTCTTCCAAAATGTTTAGCGCAACTTTTATGTTAGTTTTAATTTTGTTTTACGGCTTCATTTATTTCGTTGATTGTTAAATGGCTTTGGAAATTTCGCCAAAAATTTTGCTCTAATTGACTAACGTAAAATTAACGAACTTGAAATTACATCCAAAAAATATTGACAATAATACTTATATAAAAAATTAAGTCAAGTTTTAAGGTTTGGAAAAAGCAGATTTTACTAAAGTGGTTTTTGCAAATTTTCGGCGAAATTAATTGTCGAAGATACAATACGCAAATCGGTACATATTTTACTTTCAGCAAACTTTTTGAAAGCTGGCCAAAACCAAGTATTAGTAAAATTTTTATCATTAAATCTGTCAATTTACAATGTAAATATCACAGCATATTTATCATATAGCACACGAAGGACTTGAGTGTTTACCAGGAATAGATTATTTTACTGAAAATGGCTGCTCATAGATATTTCGTCTACAGGTTGCATTTGAGTTTAGAATAGATACAAAGTGTTCGTCAATGCAATAACCTAAACGCTTTAAATATTTTATAATCCTTTAACAGGTAATACATTAACTTCATTTCATTACGAAATCGTTGGATATGGTTTAGGAAAATGGTTAGTTTAGCTAACTTCTTGACTTAACTTTTGAACCAGAAGCACTTTGAAAAAGTGCAGCTTTTACAATCAGGAAAAAGAATTTTCAATTAGGCAAGCATTTTCCATCGACAAAAATTTAAATTTCGCACAGAAAATCTGAAATAGATCAAGTAAACTTACAGCTCAGTCAACTAATTCGGAAACTACCGGAATTTTCAGTTAGTACTTAAAAATAAGTTAAATTCAAGATTATAAAGGAATATTATGCATGAAAGAGAGCACAACTTACCTTTTATGATCCAAATGCAGGTTTCGGTGATAAAATCCAACTGGAATAAGATTCTTCTAGCTAGTTTGAATGGGTTTTGCGTATAATAACAAGCTGGAAAATAAAAGAAACTGGCCCCAATGTGATGACGTAGTCCCTAGCAACCGTTTCAGACAGAAGGCTTGGAGTTTCGATGGTAACGCCCAAAGTCGACATACCAAATAAAGTTTCTTTTGAACATTCAGTCAGACACAAAAACCACTCCTTTATTAATTCGTAAATCCTTGAGTGGCAACAATTACTGTTCATTTCTGTTCATATGACGAAGTTGCACTATCGGTAAGCCCTCGTAGGACTTCGTAGTGGGATGCATTTTTTAAGCAGACGTTACGTAAATTGAACTGCTGTTCTCGCAACGTGAGATGTGTTTTTAAAACGAGCTAGATTTTAGGCTGTGTTCTTCTTTCTTTCGGGACTAAACAGCTGAAAAGGGCTACATCCGGGTCCAAAATTACTAAGTTGGCAACACCGACTATACTAAAGTTTTATTTTTATAGTGAACAAGACAACAGCTTTTCGCTTCAAGAGAAGTAGTATTCTCGTGTAAGTTGGCAACGAAATTTCGTTTTGATAACCTCTTCTCCTAGCTGTTGCCGGAGAAGTAAAGGCTCCTATAAGAGGGGAGTTGACTCATCCGACATTTTGGTTCCAAAACGATGGGCGTGGAACCACAGGTATCTGTACTCAAGTCGCATTAAAGAAAAATGGAAGCTAAGCTTGAATTGTACCTGCATAGAGGATAGTTGACTATTTTTGTCTATATAACAAACATTTCATAAACTCAGGCTTAAAACAAGTGCAATATGAAAAAATAGACCCAATGTCATGAAACATTTCCCAATAAACTGTTTTTAAATTCGAGAAATAAGTTATCTTTTTAAATCTACCGAAAATGTTGCTTTATCCAACTAGTCATAAGTTATTTTACGCCAGAGCAACCAGGTGTAATATCAATGTGTTTCATATACCTGTTTCATGGCTGGATCCAAGAATGTCATGGAACCAAAATGGCGGGAAAGTCAGCTTGTCCTCTAAAGGAGCTCTAGGAGAAGTAGCGTGATGTGGAAGCAGAGTTTATTGAGTAGAAAGTATTTCTACTAATCTGTTCTCCTTCAACTATGTTGAGTACTGGTAGCTAGCATCAATGTTATATTCATGGTATCCAAGTGATAGAAATTTGTTTAGTTACACAACTGAGATTTTTCATTAAAAATGAGTTTGTTCATGAATTCATTACTAAATCAAACCGCTGCATCATTCAAATCGAAAGAAACCATATGATGCATTCATAAACTATTTTCAACGAAAAAGAAAAAAAAATCACTCATAAAATGAAATTTAATACGAATTTATAAATGAAATGTCTCAAAATCTTTTTTAGAAAACACATAATAGTTCAATTCATGGATGCACCGATTAATCGGCCATAATCGGCCACTTTGCCGATTATTAATAATCGACAAAATCGGGCCGATTAATCGACCAAAAAATATTTTTTTCAATTTTATTCTTAAATTATTCCTTTACTAAGAAACTACGATGAATAGTTTTATTAACAGTAATAATAATCTTCACAGTTGATATAAAGTTTTTAATAAATTAATTCTACTTTGAGTAAATATTCATAGACAATGCTGTAACATTTTTCACGTGGTGACAGTTTCCCCCTTAGTACAGTGTTTTAGATAACGTCTAATTTTCACAAAGAATAAAAGTCTTGAATTAAATTGCTACTAATTACTAAAAAATTTAAATTAAAAGTACTCCTAAATTGGAGTGCAGACTCCTTTCCCCGTTTTTCTGAATTTTTATGTCCAATTGAAATAATTAACGATGTGTTAATGTAATATTATTGACAATAATATGAAAATTGGTTCTAAGAAATTTCATAAAATATTGAAATTATTTTGTGAAAATTGGGAAAATGGAAAAAAAAACCTGCTCTCCTTGGGAAAAAATGAAAAAAAAAAAATGGAAATCGGCCGATTATCAACAACCGATTAATCGGTAAACGGTAATCGGCCAATTTGCTTATCAGTGCATCCCTAGTTCAATTGATAATATTAAGTAAACCAAGGCTTCACAAGATATCGTCTGATACAGGCTGTTTCATTTGATCAAAATCTTTGTATTTTTATAGTTTATACTTTGTATACTAATATCTTGAAAAAAATCTAGCTTTCCCTAAATTAGTTGCTACAAAGCGTATTTTTTTACCTTCATTGACTGGACTATAGGTAAGACAACAATAAGGGGAAGAATAATAAGAAGCATTTTGAGCCGTATCAAACAACGTAGAACGATGCTAATTTCAAATACATATAGTTTAGTTGAATATGTCAATAGGATATAGCAAAAAAAAAAAAAAAAAAAATGCAAGTTTAAAATTTAGAACTTCGTAAAGTTCCCACTCACACTCATCACCCCTTTTTTAAGTGGAATGGTTCGCGAGTGCTAGGTGCGGTTGCCACGGACGGACAGTAAGTCAAGTTTACTAGAATTTTTCTAGTAGTGCTTCAGTTCCTTTTATTTATTATTTCATGTATTTATTTATTTTTTTATCATTATTTTTTTTCTCCTTCTTCTTATTATTTATTATTATTATTATTATTATTATTATTATTATTATTATTATTATTTATTATCATTATTATTATTATTTACTATTATTGTTATTTATTATTATTATTATTATTATTATGTATTGTGAATGAAAAAATAGTTATTTTTTTAGTGCAGAAACCTCCATGGCAGTTCAGTTTACTAGAGATTTTTTAGTGAGGGAAAAGCAGCAAAACCGGCAAACCATTTGCATTTTGATCTCTAAACCTATAGAAGTGCAAAATCAATAAGTTTATGAAATTACATGCTGTAGAATCTATTTTCTGCCAAAGTATATGTTCATTTTGTGAGAAGTGTTGAAAATAATTAGGATATTTCTATTTATTTAGACATCTTTACTAATATATAAAGCTGTAAAGTTTGTTTGTTTGTTTGTTTGTTTGTTTGAACGCGCTAATCTCAGGAACTACTGGTTCGATTTGAAAAATTCTTTTTGTGTTGAATAGTCCATTTACCCAGAAAGACTTTAGGCTACAGTTTGAAAAGATTCGATAAGCGATTCGTTTTTTACTCTAATTCAAGGCAATTTTCACATAAATCGCCGAATACTGGGGTTAAAAATTACTTGCACATATTAATGTTATATATCGTTGGAAGCAGAAAAATTTTGCCCGTCCTATGCAGTTTGTTCCGATTCTCTAACTTAAACACAGCACGAGTTATTCAATTCTTAAACTTGCCTTTTGCAAGGCTTCACCCGATTTCTTGCAATACTTGGTTCATTAAAACCATCAATAAAAAATAAACGAATTATTCCACAGTTTTGATTTTTACATCATTGGATAGAGCGATATTTTTAACCCCAGAATTGATTCGACTTACCGTCGAAGAACCAAGCTTTTATCTCCACTAGAAAAAAGTTACAAGCGTTTGAACTTTGAGTTCGAAAACCTCTTTTCTGATCAAATTATTAACGTTTTATTGCGTTACTATGCCGACATCTTTTAAATTCATTGTTGGCTCCCTTTTCTTCATTTCGTTTCTTACAAGCATTTTATTTTACTGCGTTTCTAGGCTCTCCTAGCTGTGTGGTATATAACAAGGCAAATAATTCCTTTTAGTTCGGTACAATTTCAAAGATTTTAGCCTTTAATATTTAATTGTGACATATTGTAGCAATTTGATATTTGACAGCAAACGTGCCTTTTAACTTTAAAAAAAATAGTGGGGAAGACCGCAGATATTGTCGATATCGTTTTTGTTTCGTACTGCTATTGTTTTCTTATTCTTTTGACTTTTTACTTCCTTTTACGTAGTAAAGGAAGTA